>CAKKOB020001245.1:0-16929 GCA_918844115.2 Phlebotomus perniciosus | reverse complement strand
AGTATGGATAAGACGGAGAAAAAAAGAAGAAAGTTGAGACAGAGACGCAAGACGCAAGAGATGACGCGCAAGGATTTGTGAACTTTTAAGTAGATTTTATGAAGTTTTGTGAGCTATTTTGAGAGTAAGTAGGATCCATACTAATGCTCCAGAGGGTAGAGATTTAACTTAGACATTTTTGTAGGTGGAATTGCAAGAAGAAGGCAGGCTGTTTGAGTAGGAAAATTGAAGGAGAATTTGCTCAGGTAAATGGCTGCCGCCAAAGCCTACTAAGATTAGTTTGTTACTATGAATCGCGTTTATAATATAGGTTGGAGAATTTAGAATCACTATAGGTGATTAGGAGATCTGTAAGGGAGAGGCAGGTGACCTCCAGGTAATTTATTAATTTGTTAGCCCGGGGAATATCCTAAAGTTCTTTGTTATTTTTCTTATATTTTTAGTTCCCACACGATCGATTTACTTAAATAAAACTGAAATCTCGTTACAAAACAGATTGAATTCGGTAAGTAAACGTCAAATTCGTGATCGAGACGTCGTAGCGTTAAGGTAAGTCTGATATTTCACACAAAATCTCGATTCTCACCATATAACAACTTAAGGTAAGTAAAGTATCATTTACCCGCCAATCACGGCGCCACATCCTCTTCCGAGTCCATGATGTAGTCCCTGGAGGACTCCCTGGGCCGAGCCGCGCAGCATTTGTGGTGTATTGTGGCAGATGTAGGAGCAACAGGCGGCCCAGACGGCGGCATGAGTGATGCCCTGCATAAACTCAAAAGGCAACACCCACCAGGGATTCTTCAGGTAGGATATGTAGAGAAAGCGCAATATGTTACCGACCAGACCCAGGCAGAGCACCTTCACGTGACCAATTTGTGTGATGAGGCGGAAGCTGAAGAAGTAAGCAAAGATCTCGCTGATGTGATTGATCACGGACGCTACGCCGAAGAGCGTGGGTGAGCCACCGTAGTCCTGGAGGTGCCAGAAGAGGAAAGTGAAAATCAGTCCAATGCCGAAGCCCATGAACCAGGCGACAAACAGGAAGCTGCCACACTTGACGTTGCGGAATTGCTTGAGCACCGTCATCCATTCGGGCATCTCACGGGTCGTCTGGGCGAACATCTTCGTCTGGGCGCCCATGTCCGATGTCAGTAGAGATCCGGAGGAAGGTTTCGTAGGCGCTGCCAGCGATGGCAGTTGAAGCTGAGCGGCCAGTTGATTCTGCATCTCATCCTCAATGCTGGGTTTTACCTGGAAAGTGGTCGGATTGGCAAGAATGTGGTTGGTCTAAGTTAGTCAGGCAGCGTCTTTACCTCAGCCTGGGCTTCGGTTGTTCCCTCTGGTTCCTCGTAGTCGTACTTGAAGGTGATCTGCGTTGCCGTGAGGAGGGCAGCTCCCATGAGGACGGAGAAGGTGGCGAAGCAGATGGTGTAGTTCTTTTCCTCCTTCTCGGGACCACATGGGTGATCGGGGAAGGCTGTTGAGTGATCCAGGGCGATACCTACGAAAAACATGGCGAGACCCCAACCCAAGGAGCCGAACATACGCTGATGACCGTAGCGATCGGACTCCGCACCTAGGATCGTGATCACGGCCGAATCGGCGAGGGTGATCGCGGGAGCGGCAAAGAACTCACCGATGATGACGAGCAAGATCAGGAGGAAGAAAGCCTTCTGAATGTCCTGCAAGAGATCATCAAAAGTTGTGATGACTGAGTCAGTTAGGGCGAAGCCTAGGCTCAAACCTCAGTACGGTAGACGATCGAGGAGAACAGTGGGGAAACCCAACTACCATGGAGCTTGGCGTTGTAGTTGGAAGCATAACGAACGTCCAGGGGTGATTGTCCTGCCTCAGAAATTGGTCTAACAGATCTTGTCATTCGCTCAAGTTGTCTAGCTCCGTCGGCTAGGCGACCAAAGCTCTCCTCGAGTTCCTGGGCAGTTTCGTGGGGAATGGATCGTTTGAGGATTCGCGGTACTTGTGGTATCTTCAACTCGTAGTCCGTCTCATTGCGCTTCTCTAGGCAACTTGTGGCCGGTGGTTGGATGAAGCCAAGTGGCAGCGTAAAGAGAATCCAGCACGAGAGAGAGGCCAGTAACAACGTCTTTCCCTTCTTGAAGCGATCGGCATAGCTGCCCCAGAAAGGTGCCGAAAGGAACTCCACGAAGGGACGGATTCCGATCAGTAGTCCACATTGACCAGGATTCATGCCCATTTGCTTGAAGTAGACACCTTCGGGGAAGGCATAAAGAATCAGTAAAGGACTTTAATGAGTTCCTCGAATTTCAGAGGATTTGTTTTACCCATCAGGGGGAAAAGAGAACCGAAGGCCGAGTAGAAGAAGAAGTAGAAGGTCTTCACGAAGAGCAACTCCTGATCAACGGATCCGCACAGCATCTCAATCATGTCGTATCGACCACGAATCTTGTGCGTTGACTCCTTAGCCTGGGGATATAGATTGGGGTCCACTTCACCCTCTGCTTCCGGATCAACCTGGGGCCTGGCTGCTTGATAGTGTGCCGGCGGTGCACGCTGCTGTCCGTAGTTGTCGCCATATTCATCGCCATAGCCATCATTCAGCTGCTGCATGGCTCACCGCGTCCTGTAACCTTGATAGGAATTCCTGTGAATGAAGCACAAGAAATTCTCTCAAGTGGAAGTTCATTGTTTGTATAGACAAAGATTTTAATTAGGAAAAATCAGGAAATTGCCGTAGGGACGTTTCCTGTAAACATAATTTAAATGATTAATCTGTCTGATGCATTTCCCGTAATTTCTGACTGTTTATTAAACGGATGTTTATTCAAGAATACTCAATGGGATTACACGTCCTTCAATATGGGATGCAATTATTGGAGAAGGGATGTAATTTTACTAAGGAAGAAAGCAAAAATTTGAATAAATCAATGTATATAACTAATGCCTTTTCAATTAAATAACCTGCAAAATTAAGCTCTCTTTATCTGAATAACTTAGATTGCATCGTCTCTGCGGAGTCAGCAATGAGTCAGATATAAGACTTTAGTCATAGTGGTATTTTTCAACTTTTTTTTAATTTTATATACTGAAATTCATGCGAAAACGTTTGACAATTAATGGATGGGGACCTTGGCTTATATAAACGAAATTAATTCTTGAAATACAAAGAACATGTTCTTATATAGAGTAAGAAGATGGTTTATAGGAGAAAAAAATGTTTATCGCTGAGTTGTAATATAGAGGGGGGTCCACGGAAACCAGATGTCTATATTTGCAACCGTTTTACCTCTAGACTATATCAATAATACCCAGACAAATGGCGGGACCTTTTTTTCAGAAATCTCAGAATAGTGAAATGACGACATACAAAATTAATACTAATAAACCGTTTTGGGTAATAATCCTTTTAAGTATTCAAGGAGCTTTCAGAACATTTTAAAAGCTTTTTCTTTTGGAAATTTTCAATACCTTTTGGGTCAATTTGTGACCTTTATCAATTCATTTGAAACTTCTTAAAATAAGGTTATTATATTTAAAAATTCTTCTTCTGAAGAAATATAATAACTAAAGATATTTTTAAAATTCCAACTGTTTGAAGTTTAAAGCTTTCTAAAATTATTGTACTTAGAACTTTTAAAGAAATTTATGTTACGAGTAATTAAAAAATACTAAAAAAGGTAAAGCTTTTTTATAATTTTTAAAGCTTTAACCATTTCTTTAAAACTTTTTATATATCGTGTCTATGAAATTTTTTAGAGCTTTTGCAGATTTTCCCAAAGATTTCTTGAAAAGTGATTGAGCTTTCTTTGAAGGAATCAAAGGTCTTATATAAGCTCTTTTTAGACATTGGTTTTGAATTTTTGAGAGCTTATCTTATGCAGACTTTCCTTAAGCTTTCTTAAATTGTGTTTGCGTACCTCTATGTATGTTAACTAAAATCGATGGGATGAAAGATTTACAGAGCGTCATAAGTCTATGGGTCTATATAGGGAAGTTTTCAAGCAATATGTGGAAGTACGGGAAATGGCTTGGGAAATGGTGTACGCTTTATTTACCCTATAGTATCTCCCCCTTGGTTTTAGCCCTTAAGCGGTATTTAAATGCTCTGAAAATACGTAAAGTTAAGTTCAAGGAAAATATTTTTAAAAGATTTTTTCACTTTAAATAATTTATCGGGACACGAGACGTTTAATATTTGCAAGTTAAGTTCTTTGCTAGTGAAAAAGCTTATCAGCAAATTCGTCTTCCATTTTTTTCATAATTGTAAATATGCACATTTTTTTAATTCCGAGGAGTAATTAATAATTAGATAAATAGTTAGATGATTTGATTAGTAAGTTTCATGTGTTAATATCAGAGTTAAACTACAACAACTAGTTGATGCTATATACATTTGGCAAAACTTATGTACATATATCTGCGAATGCTATTGAGCTTTTAGGCGTCAATCGTGTGTTGAGGAAAAAAACCAGCATGAGAAAAGTCTCGTGGAAAAAGCTCTTGTACGTCTTCTGGAGTCTTTGGATGTTTTCTTGATCATCCAAAAATGTGCGTGAAATTCCTCGAAAATCGATGAACAGTCCTCTGACTCAAGATACAGACGGATAATTTGGCAATATAACACATTCGTGAAATTCCTCCCTTTTGAGTGCGAAAAATAGTAGAACTATTGAGCAAGAGTTCTCGCATGGATTTATAAAATATGAACGCAGAAGAGAATGAGGATTGTTACGCAAACAGAAAATTCATGGGTGTTCAATTGAGGTTGAGAGATTTTTCTATTCATGCAATTACCTGTTTTTTTTTCTTCTTCTCACTTGCGAGCACAAAAATGGCTCTCGAGGGTGAGGAGCTTGAAACTAAAGAAGTCACTTGGGGATGTTCTCGTTGCTGGAAACCTTCACTCAACACTTGCAAATGTACACTTTTTGTATTATATAGTGGTTTAAGTTGAAGCCAAAGGGTGGAAAAGCTCTAGCAAGATTTTTTTTTGATTGAATGTGAGGATGTGAAAAATTTCTAGTTTGTCCAACAGCACCTGAATCACAAATGACAGATGTGAAAAGGAATCGATGGTATTTATAGGTGTTTGAGGGTGCATATAATACGCATGCTCCACCACTTTTCAACTTTACCCCATCATTTGGGGGTTGAATACTTTTAAATTTTAACCCACTTACAGTTTTGTTGGGGGAAATGTATGTTTGAAATTAAATTTCAGGAGAAAAACAGGATGCAGTTAATGTAAAAGGTAAAAGCGAAAAGGGTTAATAATTTTCTGTAAATTTTACCACGAATTAAAAAGATAAAATTTTCAAAATTGTTACGGAACTTTTGCCTGTTTGGAATTCAAGATTATCAAGGAAAGTGCGGAAAGTGTGTCTTAGATAATTGTATTATCTAAACGAAAGCTCTTATCATAACAACGAGGAGTTTTGATGTTTTTTACAACTTAACAAAAGATATCAGAAGGATTTGATTATATTTTCAGCTTTATTTTTTTAAATTCCAAAATTCTAATGCTAAGATTTAAAAGTTGTAACTCTCATATTTTTCAGTGAATTTTAAAAATTCTTTCCGCTCAGAAACCTTACATTTTCTACAAAACTGAAAAATTTCTTTTTTCAAAGTTATTTTGGCACTCACGCGTTTTTTCTTAGCCTTTTTTATAACCTTTAGGACGATTTTTCTATTAGTAAGGGCGGAAAACACTGATAATTGCTATATTGCGGTTCGAACTTTTTAATGTCCTTAGGCTGGGGAAATGTTCATTGAATCGTGAGAAAATAACTTACCATATTGCGAATTTTCCGCGTTTCAATTACCGTTAACCATTTTTCTGCTCAAGTGGTTCATAATGACGTTAAATTTTAACTTGAATTTTAATGTTTTAACAGCTTTCTGATGAAACTCGCTAATTTGTTGTTGCATTTGGATATATTGGCCACGCAAAAATGAGGAAGATAGCATAATAAAAGCTCTGTCGTTAATTGTTTCTATATTAACAAAGTTTATTCAACTATACATTGAGTAGTTCATTAACAAAAATTCTCTGCCTCGTCTAATAATATATATCATGTAATGTATGAGAGAAAGCTTTCATGTTATATTTCATTAAACATGAAATTACTCTCTGGTACCTATTTACATCCTAATTAGCAATTTCCACTACATCAATTGATGAAATTGCATTGAATTCTCTTCTCATCCCTAGCAATTGATGGCTCCTTGAGGTCATCAGAATAAAATGATATATAGTTTATGGTAAAACAAAGGCACATTTTGCTACAAAGTCTTTCCTCATGTGATGGTAAAAAACTAACAAACATATTTCTAAATTCTTGTCTTCTTTTTTTTTATCCTCTTGCAAAATCATATCGCAATTAATTTAACAACAGACACTAATTAATATATGAAATATTCAACATATTTACAAATACTAAAAATTAACATTTTTCTTTTTAACATATGTGGTGCTCTTGTTGCTCTCTACAATATCTCTCATAAAATATCAACAAAGTGTTTCTTTTTGTTTGAAAATTTTTTATGCTGATATCACAGAATAGTGGCTAAATTCTTATACATTCGGCGTGTGTGAAAGTTGGTCGTTTCTCTCTCCTCATGCTGAAGACTTTGTCAATGACTTGCTGTCATTTCGGGCATCCTCCCAGCGCTTAATCGCTTTCAGAGGGACTATTATAATGGCTGAGATGGTCATAAGAGTTCCGGAGAGCCAGAATGCGGCATCGTGACTCTGTGTCATGCTCATAAATGCGCCTGCAAAGAAGAAAATTTGTCTTCAATTTTGCACAACAATTCTCTTTCCCTTTAAAAAAAAAGTCAAATTTTTGTCGTCTGTCGAAATAAAAACTGATTCTGAGAAAAGCCGAAGAAAAAGCCTCAAAAAATCGCCGTTTGGGTATGTTTAAAACTTTAAACATTCGCAAACCTTCTCAGAAAACGGTTTTTGGCAAAGGGGAGGTATTATGGTCAGAAAGACGTATACACTACTTCTAGCACTTCCACATTTTGTTGAAAATATCGCCAAAGCTCCAATTTGATAGCTTTGAATAGCATCCTATCAGTTTTATTATCTGTACAGTCTTCTAAAGCCTTTTACGAAACGTTTTAATAATATATTATATCTAGAAAGCTTTCTAGAGACTTCTAAGTAAGCTTTCTAAGAAATCTTTCCAAAGAAAGATTGGCAGAGAAAGCTAGAACTTTCTAAGAAAGATTTCTATGAAAGTATTTTTTAAGAAATCTTTCTTTTATGTAAGCTTTCTAAGCTTTATAAGCTTTCAAAGAAATCTTCCCAAAGAAACTTTCTAAAAAAGCTTTCTAAAAGCTTTCAAAAGAAATGCTAGAGCTTTCTAAGTAAGCTTTGTAAGAACAGTTTACATAGATATAGCTTTTAAAGAAAGCTTGTTAAAAAGCTTTCTAGGAAAACTTTCTAAAAAGCTTTCGGAGAAAGCTTTTTAAAGGTTTCTATGAAGGGTTTGTTAAGCTTTCTAAGAAAGCTGCAAGAAAGTGTGAAAAAGTTCTCTAGAATTTTTAATAGCTAAACGAGAACTTCAAAAGTTCTAAAAATTACCCGAAAACTTTACAATTTTTCCAGATTTTTTCAAATTTTCGTAAATTTTCAAAATGCTCGTATAGCTATGGCTTGTTTAAAAAATGTCCAGAAATATCGGATTTGAAAACGATTTCTGAAAATGTTCTAAAATTATTGAATAGTTTGGAAGGTTTGGAAATATTTTGAGCTGTTCAGAAAGATGTTAGTTCTATAGGAAGATCTGGAGTCTCTGGGGTTGAAGTTTTAGAACCATGTTACTAAACATTTTCGAAATGAGTATTTTCGTCACATCCGGTGTATATTTGGTTAGAGAAATATTTCAACAGAACTGTTTATAGCTCAACAAGTGCATATTTTCTCGTATTAATTGAGAGTCAAAAGCCTCTCCATCAATTTTGTGGCACTTGATAAGCTGATCAATAAAAGCATGACAGCAATTTCAGTTGTTAATTTAGTGTGGTTATCAATTGCTGTACGAAAACATGCTGTAAACATGCCGTAAAGTTGAGTAGGGAGCACCTGAAGGGTGCAAACGTGAGAGATAATCTCGTGTGAGTGGCTGAATAATCTCTTAGAGTGGTCTGTATCTAAGTTCACGTCATCATTAATGGGAGATTCAACATGGCAACAACTTACCGGCTATTGGTGATCCAATGGCAGCCGCAATACCCTGGAAGAGCATGAGAATACCAAAGGCATTCGTCAGCTTCTCCAGTCCCAGCAGATCCACTACAATTATGGAACGTAGAGCCGAGAAACAGGCTAAAAGACATTACGAGCAATTAGTTTGAAGTTGAGGAAAATGAGTTTACGCGAACTTACCGATAGCGATACCAAAGATGGCGGCGTAGGTGAATTGGAAGCCTTGACTCATTGAGTAGCCGCTGAAGATTGTGCCTATACCGCCCAGTGCTATGGCGATATTGTTGACCTGGAGGGGACTCACACCCTTAATGGAGCTTATAACGCCACATCCGATCCTAGCCACTGTGTTAGAGATGCCTATGGAGGAGAGTACAAACACAGCCACCTGTTTGTCCATTCCCTGGGCTACAGCGCGCGCCACGAGGTACATGAAGGGGATGAAGAAGCCCATCATCGTGAGGAAGCCACTCAGAGCGAGAAGCATGAATGTTGGGGACCTAAATTGTGCGATTGAAAAGAAAATGTAAAGGGTTCCATTTTGAATTTGAACTGTTCTCAAATTCTTATAAAATTTTCAGCCCTGTATTCATTCTCAGCAAACTTCATTATCTATCCTCAAGTTGTCAACCCTGAAATGCACCGAACTTTACTAACTTCAGTAACAGCCAGTGACATGTCAGTCACTGTGCCGGATAATTGAATTTGGACCAATATAACCGGAAATATGACGAATTTAAATCTTGATTTTGGGTCCTAAAGAGCTAGAGATCATCCAGAATTCATTAGGTATAAGCTTTTTGTAGAAGCAGAACTCTGAATTACTCACCTTAACAGGGTAATATCCAACATGGTGGACAAAGTTCGTGTGACCATTTGTGGGCAGAGTCTACATGATGTTTCCTTCTCTTCGCGCACGTCCTGCTGTGTAGGTAAGCGTGTCACGGACATGTGATAAGCCAGGGATGTCTGTGACTGATACTGCGGCAATCGCGCCACTGAGCCGCTGAAGAAGATATCATCACGATAGAGTGGCCTAGGATTTGAGGTGGTGGACACTCGGCGACTTCCCGGACGACTGGATTCCCTCTCGGTTACTGTGTGTCTCCTCATGGGGACAATTACAGGTTTCGTCTCCCCGTCCAGCAGGGCTCCGTTTTCGTCCGCTTCGTCTGTCTCGCCAACGGGTCGCAGTTCCACGGCCGCCGGCATGAGTGGAGTTTGGGTTTCTCTGTCCTCTGAAGCGCGCTTGGAGGTGCCATTGAGGTCCTGGCCGCTGCCACGGAACACCTCAGATGCTGTTGGGTGGTGGTTGTTGTGATTGGAGCCCATCCACGTGTTGTTGACGCTATCTGGTTCGGATTGAGCGAGGCGCTTCTCTAGGGCGTCCTCGTAGAGTTTCTCCTTCTCAGCCGCAGCCACCTGATCAATGGGCACCTGGATGGGCTTGATGGGCCGGAAGCAGATGGCAAATAGGATACATAGCAGAATAATGGCTCCCTGAATCACCAGCGTGATCCTCCAGCCTTGCTCGGTGATGAGGTAATCAGTGAGCGGGGCGAAAATGAATGTGCCGATGCCAGAGCCGCAGAGGGAGAGGCCAGTGGCCAGGGCGCGCCATCTCTCGAAGTAATAGCCCACCGTAATTACCGATGGCATGTAAATAAGGCAGAAGCCAATTCCTAAAATGAGAGAGAAAGGTTTAGCTTTCCAGCTTAAAGATGCCAAGGAGTGAGTTTCGTAACATTGCGGGCTTTCGCTATCTTATCGCCTACACTAGAGATTCAAGCTCACCCCCAATGACTCCGTATGTGATGTACAAGTGGACGATGTTGGAGGCAAAGTACGATGTACTGAAGCCAACTGCAGCTATTGTGGCGCCCATCATGGTGACGGGACGGAAGCCCCATCGATTGGCCAGAGCGCTCACGAAGGGACCCGCCATGAGGTAGAAGCCACTCAAGAGAGACGTCACCAGAGCCACTTCGGCGTCACTCACGAGGAACTCATCCTTGACGGGCTTCAAGAGGGCGCCAGCACTGAAGATGATGCCGTCCACGATTATATTGCAGCAGAAGGAGGCCATCATCACCACCCAGCCCCAACCACCGTCTGGCGGGACGACCACGGGTGCTGTGACCACCTCCTGAACCTCCTCGCTGGGCATCTTCACGGGTTCCTTCCCGTTGGTCGCCATGAGAGCGCCATTCGTCTCCTTCTCATTGGCGCCGTTCTCAGCCAACTCCAGCGTGTTCTGTGGCGGCATATTTGGGGCTCCCTAAGGAGTCTGGCCAAGGAAAGATAGTTAATTATTATAATTCTTTTTAAAGATTGTTGAGTAATTCGCAAGTGATAGAACATGAGTTGAAATTTGATGTTTTCCACTGGAAAATGCGATTAAATAGCTTTGAAACTTATTGACGGAACCATTGCCGTATGACAGCACCATAATATTCTTTTAGGAGCTTTAAAAATTATTCAGAAGCTCTAAGAAACGTTTTCAAAGTTTGAATATTTACTTACAAGCTTAAAGAATTAGCCTGAATAGCCGGAGTAATAATTTTTGAAGCATTTAATAATGTTTGTAGAAAATAAAGCTTAATTCGCTTGAAAGCTTTTGGAAAGTTTGAACTTCTATTTTGAATTCTAATACAAAATCAAACAGGTAATACAATATGGATATTGGTATAGGGATATAAAAGAACCTCAACTCTACTTTGAAACGATTGTTTAAACTTGTGTCATGCTTCAAAAGCTCTCAAGGAGATTTTTGTCGTGAAGACATTGAATGTTATCAGAGAAAAGCTTTACTCTATCACGTAGGAAGTCACATGCATTTATGCTAATTGAAATGGATCGTGTGAGATTGATATTTTTCATATTTTTCAATTTATGTAAAATATTGGCAAACAAGTCTCTCAATGGGTGAGAGAGAGGATGAAAGGCGTATAAACATTGCGTAGTGGAAAACTGTTGTATGCACATGGTGATAATTTATTGATATGTCAACAGAATGATCAACAAGTAGCTCCATTAATTATCTCAATCACTTTGTGTGAATTTTCCTCTGGCTGGTGCAATTTTTCTTCAACCCGCAAAACCCCTATCATTATTCAGTTTTTCCAACATGATTGGCACACGCAAATAAGTTCAAGATCGCACTAATATACACTTTCGTGTCTGTTTGGCGCTTTAATCATAAGAAAAAAATTGCTTATGGATTTTTTTTTAAACGCGAAGCAGTTGCGCAACAATGGGATCTGCGACAGAGCTGCTCCCAAAATATTGGCAAAAGACACACAGAAAATTGTCACGGTACTTCTTGTTAATTTCCTCCCAATTTCCCCCCCAAATTGGGCGGTCATGATGAAATAAATGGTGGGGAGGATGAATCTGCCTCAAACTGGATTCGTCTTCATCCAGTATGAGTGAGAATCCGTGGAGCTTTTGCGAAATTCCACGTATTTAACGTAAAAATTTGCACTTTCATCTGTGAGCGCCAATTTAGTGATAAAAAAAACTCCATTTCTTGATTTACACTGCGGACTTATCGCTTTCAGAAGGTGAAGCACGTGTTTTCCACTCCAACACAGACACACTCACGCTCGTGAGGTTCAATTTTCATTGATTGATCGACCCCTAGAACCGATAATTCGCGATAACGCGATTAGAGGCGAGATAAGAGAATTCCGCACGTTCCCTATAGCCAAAGAACAAACTATTGGGCGGGAAAGAAAAAGCGCAGAAAAAGATATTCTTGGGGGCTCGTCTTACGTGAGATTTTTCGCGGGAATTCCACGGAAGAAGGAATTGTTATGACGTAATAGAATTTAAATAAGCAATTATTATTTATAGTCATAATTGCTGTGGAATGTGGAAAGAAAGGTGAAGAATCATTTGCAATTCATCTATAAAATGGAAGTTAGAAGCTTGTTTTTTCTTTCTTTTGTTGTTTTTCAACTTTAAATGCAACGAATTCCGGAGGATGAGGTAAAGTTTAGGGGTTAGGTGTCGTTATATAACCTCACTTCTGATGCAACATAACCTATAGATTGCGGGAGATCTGTGAGATCTAAATGGTTTTCTATGTTTGATTTAACACTTTAATGATCACATAAAACCAGAATCGCGATTTCTAATGTTTCAAACACCTTTTGCGAAACCTTCGATAATTTATCAATGAAATTCGACGCTGTTTGCTCAGTAATGGCTGACAGAAGGATTATCTTTTTAATATCGAATTAAGAGCTCTTAAATGAGTTAAAACGCTTCCCAGTGACGTTTTCAAACAGTCGGTGTCAAATAAAACGCAACCAAAACTCATCGTATTTGACGGTTCAAAATTTGCCATGTGATCATTGAAGTGTTAAGCAAAACATTTTCAATTTCACGTGTAAAATGTCTAAATAGCATGAAAAGTCCTTGAAATCAGTCACACTATTAATTCCGTGTTTACTGTTTACCAATAGCTCGTAAGACCTGTTGAATCACATAGTATTTGATTGATGAAAGGTCAGTCGATATATCATAAGTTTTTAGACGAGTTGTTGACCCCTCGGGGAAGAATGCAATGGAAAGCCTCGAGGGTGGGATTTTTAAAATGTTTTTATTGACACGCTTTTGCGTTCGTTTTAATTGGGTGATTTTGAAGTATATCCATTGAAGTATATCCATTTGGTGCATGCAGGGAAAACCCATGAGCGCCAATCGTGGGCATTTCCCGGTAAGAAAGAAAAAAAAGCAAAGTTAGACTGTCGGATAAGAATTGTACGGAGAATACCGGTTTTAAGTCTCAAACTACATCTAATTAACATCTATGAGCCACATGGCATTTTATTTTCGACAATTTAGCCATCCAATTCATACTTTGTTAAGGTCAACAAGATGCTTCTGACTGGGTGTACATAATAATTTTACCAATACGAGATTTGGTGAATCGATGTCATAAAATTCACACACCCGATGAGAGAGGTATTGTAAATTAAATCCACCCACCATTTTTTCATATCAACTCTCAAGTTGCGGGTGCTAAATCCCACAATTTTGCGATAAGATGCTCATTTTTGAAATGCTTGACATAGAGAAGTTGAGAGAGATTAGGAGTCACTTGGGACCTTTTTTTCTGCGTTCACTTTCTCACAAGGTTGTCCATTTATTTTTAAAATTCGTCAATTTTCACACGACACAATGATTGAGAATTTGTGGCGCATTTTTTTTTCAAAAAATATTGACTTTGTCCTATCACTGAGATAATCTCTAAATGGTTACATGTGACAATTCGATGACGTAAAATTTGACGAATATTTTAAAAGTGTCAGATAAATAGGAATTTGATATGGTAGATAAATTCAACGAATGTCGGAAATTTGTTATTTGTTAGTCATTGAACAAAAGTTTTTAAATGAAACTGTTATAAGTCATTCGTTGACAGATAACCGAACGAAATGTTTGAAAGTGACAGATAATTTCATGATTTTTAGATGAACTACTAATAAGTTTTTGACAAAAAGATAAAAGATTAAAGATTAGAAAATCATAAGAAGTCTTATGATTTAATTATGTTTTAAACAGCACCCCAAAAGATATCTTGACAGATAACTGAACGATATAATGACAGATAATTTAACGATACTTAAACTTAACTGCTATGTGCTAATAAACATAAGCATTTGATTATATAGATGAGTTATTAAATATTGAAAAATAATAAGTAATCTAATGAATGCTTTAAACAAGGTCGCTAAGAGTAGGTCCTTGACAGATAACTGAACGAATGTTTATTAATAACACATAGAGATATTTGGGTCAAACTGCTAATGAGAATTCAATTACAGATGAGTTTAAATATTAAAAGAAAATCTTAAGTAATGTCTAACAAAAGTTGTTAAACAAAGCTTACAAGGAGATACTCCTTGACAGATAACTGAACGAAATAATAGAAAATTTAACGATTTTTTTAAGGAATATCAACAAAAAGAAAATTTTTCTCAGTGACTAACATTTTTCAAGTCTCACTCATCACGGAGAGCATTATGCATGAAAATAGAACAAATGACGAAGAGATAAGGAGACAAGTGACTTCGAATTAAATATTAAATACGCATGTGGCTCTCCACAATCACTTGTTATTGTTATTGCTCAGTGATATCTTCTCGTGTAGAGCATTTGGATACACTGGGCAATCTCATGAATATTCAGTCACCTCAACATTTTTCACAATTTCTGCTGAGATGCAGGGAAAACGCGCTCAAAGAGTCTGCGTGTGTGGAGGAAATTTAATAAGACATCAAGAGACGAGCCTCCAAAAAGCCAAGCTCTTTGCTATTGCCCACAATTTATCTTCAAACATGCGTTTTTTATCATCCGTCTCAAGATAAACACCACTCGTGATCTTGAATTTTTTTTCTTGAGACACGTTTTTATGTGTTTGATGTAGTTTTTTGGGCATAAATATAGGAAATAGTGTGTGACAAAGCGTGCAGTTTTTACTCAACTCCTAACCTTGTCTCTTGGACGAATTTCGTGGTTTTTTGTAGTGATGGAAAATTTGAACAGAATTTTTAACATTTTTAATATCAAATAGAATATTTAGTTCATTTAGATGATGTAAATAAGTTCTTTATTGATTTTCTGATAGTCTTATGACGATTTAGCTTATCTAAAGACATTTTCATCTTATCATCTTTTATCATAAAGATCGTGAAAATGATCTGATGAAAATTTACGACAATCTTTCAAAGAACCGGTAATCAATCAAAAATCCATCCATTACCAAGTTTAATCTATTTCATTTTTCTCCACTGTTCATTGTTGATTTTCATCTTTTTTTTTTTTGAAAGTGAAAAGAGATCTTAGCCATGAACAAAATATGCTAATGTCATTTCAATTAGTGATTGTCCTGAAGAAAAGTGGCCATACAGTTCAATTAAAAGTCACTTGATCGAAGAAGTGGATCAAATTCATCGCCTCAAGATCAATACAAATTACCGAATTAATTGCTGTATTACGTTTTTCGTGTGGGGGAATTAAAACAAACATCAATTAAACATGAAGTGTTAATTGTCCGTTGATTGACTGCAAATTCCCTTCTGGGTGGAGTTGCTGCGAGAGGGGGAGCCCCCATGATTGGATAATTGCAGAATTATGAGGATCATAATGGGAAAAATTGCCAAGAGATCATGATCTTGTGCAATTAGTTATGATTAATTGGCTGATTAGCAATTATGGACACTGAGTCATTTGCAATTTTGCAATTTTTAAAAATTTTCAACTGAATTTGTAAAAGAAAAAACTTTTTTGGGGGAATTTTATTGGCAATTTTGAGAATTGAAGATCACTTGAAGATCACTTTGGGGGGAAAAACGCTGAAATTCCCACGAGATCGTATCTCATACCGCAAAACTATCAATCATTCAAACACTTAGTGCATTTTCACTGATAATTTTGAGTTGCTCTCTCAAGTGATCACTCGACGTGATCATCATATTTGTTAGAGATAGCAAAGGCGAAAAAACATCAAATATTTGAGCCCTTTGTCTTTGAGCTATCGCTTCGGAGTCGAATGAATTTCTGATTATCTTTTATCCGTTTTTCACTTATTCTTTGTGCTTTTGAATGAAAATAATTTTATTATACTTAGTTCTAAAATAGAACTTACATGAATGGCACTGGCTTAGAGAAAGAGTTAGAGAAAATCTCTTTATCTCAATGAAAAGCCACACAAATTTCTTTGCACTGAACAACACTTTACGCGTCCGATTTTCTTGCTCACAAATGCTAAAAACCAATTTTCTGGATGATGAAAAGTGTTCAGAGATCACAATTCAAGAGACTGCTTTGGAAGCTCGTGCGAACACGAAGGAGTCCAGAGTGTGACTGACTCAATGGGGTTCCAACACAAGCTCTGTGTTGTACGGTGTTTACTCAGATAGAATGAAGACAAGGAAAAAAAGAGCGAGAGAGACACTGAAAGAGCTTAAAGCAGCAAATCACATGTCACATTGTACTTTTTCCCCCCGCGGAACAGATCATCGTGGCGCGTTTTTTTTTCGCGCGAAGCTTATCACCGGAGCTTTAAACTGCGCGAGAGACTAGAGAGTGAGAGATCTACACTTGTTGCTAATGGAATTCGCACACGTGCAGAATTGATATACAATTATTCTCACCTATCTGAATGCAAATACTTATAGAGATTATTAGCATTTCTACTTACACAGTTGACTGATGAATGGGTGGTTTGCTAATTTCTTATTAAGTTGTAGAAAAAATGTTTGTGAAAAGCTATTTTGGGGGAAAGGTACCAGAATTATTATACAGGACAGACATTAAGTAAGAAAGATTTTACCCAAAAGATTACATATAGCAGAATGAGCAGAATCTACAATAATTCTAGGAGAAACTGGTTGAATTTAAATTTGATTGATCGAAAAGGTCAAGAGGTATGGGTTAATTTTAGCAGAACTTTCTGTAACCATTTCTATGCGTAGGGAAAAGGGGGAAAAGTGGGAAAAGTTTAACTAAAATTTTTAAGTTTTGGATTATTGCATACACAGAAGAGTCAAGTCTCTAGATATAATGGCTAATCATTTCGATTAATAAGTCAAAATATGATATTTAATTGCCACAACACAAAAATGGCAATACTACAATCCAAATGTTTATCCGTTTCTCCGATTCTCCGTTTCTCCGTCTGTTATTGATCTAGAGGCCAAACGGTTGCAGATAGAGAC
>CAKKOB020001244.1:0-18142 GCA_918844115.2 Phlebotomus perniciosus | reverse complement strand
ACAGTGATTGGTTAGGTTAGGGGAGAAATTGTCATAAATATATCGCACGTACAGGATTAAAGTGACGTCTATTACATGTAAATCCCTGTCTAGATCCGCCACTTTAATCGTGGACGTGCGATATATATTCTATCTATTAGAATTAGACAGTACTTTTTCAAAAAAGCTCGGGCAATTCTATTTAAGTGTACATCATTTCTGACTTATTATCTCCCCCTTGGCATTCTCTTCACTTAACTTAACCCTTTAACTTGTTAGTAAATAATTTTTTGAATGAATCATTAAATACAACCTAATTTTGAACTAATCATAAAGTCTCAATACCTATTCGATAGAAATAAATTTTTAACACTTTTTATAATTGTTTTTTTCTTAGAATTTGCAAACTGCTTGTACATAACAGAAAAAAATTAAAAGCTTTTGCCTGCGTCAATTAATATCCTCCCACAAAAACATGAATAATTTTTTGCCTTTTTTATTTTTAAATAGTGAAGAATTTATTGAATGAATCACTGAGTCAATCCTTTATTTTTAAACTGCCGGAATGTCTCAAAATTCCAAAATAAGAAAAAGGTTTTAACACTGTTTTCATTTCCCAATTTTTTCGGTTTGCAAACTGCCCGAACCTAATAGAAAAAAACGCAGGAAGTGTTTTTCCTGCACCAATGAATTGCCTCCCACAAAAAAATGGTTAAAGAATTTATTGCCTTACCTCGTTGCCACTCCAGAGTGTAGATGGTCGAATCCTGCACTACCGTCGCCACTGCCTTGTGCTATCGCAGAGTGCTCGCCACTCTGGATGTTGGCGGATGTCGTTGGGGAGGCGTAGATGTTATTTCTATGCACAACACTTGTTAGTTGAGTGAAACTCTGAAGTCCCCCGTCAAATTCCTCTTGCGGCAGCCCCGGAGGACTGCGTGAGTCCGCACCACTGGATGTCACTGAACTGTGATTCACGTATCCACTCTCCGGAATGCTCTTCAGCTGGTGGATGTCCGTGTTAGCGTCAGTGCCGCCAAGTGTAAGAAAATGATGATCATCCGCATGATTCATCTGATCAATTGCACAATTCTCATCTTTGAGTGTATCCGCGATCACTTCGTCGATCGTGGTGTTGGCACTGTGATGGGGATGTGATCCATTGCTCTGATGATGCTCCTGATCACGATTGCTGATCTGCTGATTCGTGAGCTGAACGTAATTTGGATATGAGACAGTGAGCAGACCGCCTCGCATCACCGCCGAATCTGGACTAACGGCTGCGATATGATCGTGCGACTGGTGATCTCCAACATTCGCGATATCGTTGTAATGTTGATTGCTGTTGTTCGCTTGCGCTATCACAATTGCCCTGTCTGGCTCAATGCTCGCTTCCTGATGGCCAGATTGATGGCGATCGCGCGTCTGCTTCATCGCCTTATCATCGGATCCCTCAGCGGCTTTATAGCGCAGATCCAGAGACATATCATACGCCCACTGATATCCACTGCTGTTGTTGTTAACTGTGCTATCATTGTTGTTGTTAGTGTGATGATTGAGATACTCATGATGGGGATCTGAGTGAATGGGGACGGTGTGGAGTGTTGAGTAGCGCAGTGGGGATGATCTCGCGATCACACTATTATCATGATGATCACTCTCGCTGCTGAGATTCGCGAATCTCGACACTTGACCGACACTGTGAATTCTCGGGGTCTGAGATATGATCACCGATGGACTGTTAATAGCACTGTGACCACTTGTAAACAGACAGGCATCGGTTTCGCCAACCTGTGGCTTCCTTATCGCCGATTGCACCATTGGTGATAGTCTCTGGTGATGGTGATAGTCACTCTTGGCCTCACTGGATGACAGCAGCAGAATATTCTTTTCCGGATTTTCCTCACAATTTTCACTTTTGCTCACAGACTCATGCTTAAGATCACTGCGCAAGGGATCACCGTCAGAAGCGTTAGAGCATGGATGTGGCACAGACACAACTGGCAATTTGAATGCAGCGGCGGCAACCTCGTAGGATGTCTCTGTGACTGGAAAATCATACTTTTTCGAATGAGTTGAGAAGACAGAGTGAAATATATGGAATGAAGCAACAAACAACAGCCGAACATATACGAAAGCCAGCTGCTAATGATCATGAGCGAAGAGAGACATACACAATGCTATACTTGTTGGACAGAGACAGTCGTATTTACTCATGGCTCCTCCTATACTACAAGTATTAATTATTTGCCTTCTTCATTGCTTCTCAATCATCTCAAAAGTCCCTTTTTTCTGGTAAATAAACTTTCAAATTTTATTGCATTTTCTATAAAAAAAAAACAATTTTTTTATTATCAAAAAGTAAACTTTGGAGCACGAAAAAAGCTTCTCTTTACACATTTTCTAAAAAAAAATAGAAGGTGTGTAGAAAAAGTAATTGAAAAAGAAATTATTCAAAGAGGGTGGGTAATATTCTGAGCAAGTTCACAAATTAAACTAGAAACAATTACCAGGGAATCGTATAAATGAAAAGAGGCTTTATTGTATGCAAAATACCATAAGATAAGTTTTTGTATGTAGTTTCTGAACTTAATGGGTCAATTCTCTACAAATAAATAGTTTCAACCATACAGAGTAAATAAACACATTTTTTTTAATTAATACACATTTTAATAATTTTTTTGTGCCGCTACACTGTATGGTGGAGTATACATAAATGTTTGTAATTAAAAATTTTTCATTTTGCCAACTCATGTTCTAATGGAAATATTTGAAAAGGAGACATCAATGGTAAAAGAAGCGCTAAACATTTTGTATATAAAATTTTAATAATTGAAATGAAGCCAAGCGAGAAAAATAAGCACGTCATATGAAAATGTGATATGTGTCTAGTACGAATTTTGGTCAAAGGGCAAATGAAATGGAATATACACTTTTTTTTACAAGTTGCTATGTGAATATTTCTGTAAATTTGTCATAATTCCACACCACAATTTACACCCAATTATTATTAGGCGTTTTATGCTTGTAGAAGGTCTCTGATTATTGCCTATAAAAAGGCACAAAGGAGAAGGCTAAAGGAAATTCGCTGACTGTTCAATCATATTTATCTGCAAGATTTGTTTTTCGAGTTTAGTCCATGAGTCTTATTAAAGCGTTTTGCATAATAAGAGTAAGTTACAAGTGCAGCTACCTAAATCGATATTAAAAATAGTTTTTATTTTTGTTTAAAATCGATTATAAAACCTTTTATAATACTTATTTTAAAAGTTTTTAAAAATAATCTATTTTTCAATCATTTTATGGGCAATTTAATTCAATTCTGTACCAATTTTTAATCTGCTCACTATTTTAGAAAGATTATACCAAGAACTAAAACTTCCACGTAAATTTCGAGTTCATTAAATCATTGAAAATTGGACAATAAATTGTTTGATTTTGAATCTAATTTCAGTAAGTTTTTAAAAATTGCTCAACATTATCAAAATTAGCCATCAAAATAGCATGATGAAATTATTTTATGAATTATTACTATAATTTGGAGTAGATTTAACTTAACGATAGCTTTTGGCTTAAGGTTAGTTTAAAACTCAAAGCTGAATTTAAACTTAAGGGAAGGCGCCCCAGTTTGGTACAACTCAATTTTTAATGCATTTATCTTGAACGGAGGCTTACTATTTTTTCAGAGAATATAGAGCTTAAGGCCTACTATCATGATATAATAGAGTGGACCAGCTCCGTCCAAGAAAAATACATGAAAAATTATGTTGTACCAAACTAGTAGCTGTACCAAACTGGGGCGCCTCCCCGTAAGGCCTAAGGCTAGTTTAAAACTTAAGTCTATCCTAAATTTTAAGGCTAGCTTATGGCTTAAGACTATTATATTGCTTAAGTCTAGTTTAAACAAAAAAGTGTAAAAAAGGTTTTAAATTTTTATAAAAATTCTAAAAATTTAAAAATTGTACTAAGGAAACAAACATTTATAATTTTTCTTTTTACAAAAAAACTTTCCTTTAGTTTTTATTGCAGCTGAGGAAAGCGAGTTTACATTATAAAGAGAGAAATAATTTTCCACCAAAAATCCTTGTTATGTTGTGGGAAACAAATTCATCGTCTAACTCTAAATATTTCTGATGTATGTATAAATTATTAAGCAAACGAAGGTCGAGGCAATAAATTAAATTTTCGGTCACAGACACAGAGGTTATCCTCGCATAAGATGTTCGAAGACACATTTCTTGTAGTGCCTAACAGATTTTTAGTGCAATTGGGAATGGTTATACAAAGTGTCGCACCAATAAATTTACAAACACACCAGGGATTGAATTACCGAGAAAGAGGAAAGAAAACATACGAGACTTGATGATTTATGTATATTAGAAATTGTATATTGATCGAATTTAGAAATTGTGAAATTAGTTCCATACAGACTTTTTCCTCTTTTCTCTCCCTTTTGCCTTTTATTGAGCCAAAAAACACGATCACAGAGTGTTCAGAACAAAATAACAAAATAGCTATATTTGTTCAAACACTCGAGGGATCTCGAAAAGATCCAATGTGTGCATCTCTAATAAATCTTTGCCACGTGATCCCTAATTTGAGGATATTATTTGCGGAAAAGATTTTTTACAACTCAGCTTAAAGGTTGCCTCAATGTTTATTCTTCGCTGACCATATAGCTAAATATTGCGTCCCTTTTCACAGTGATACATTGCAAGTTATTTGGCAGAGAAAAAAGTAAAAATCAACGGACTAGAACATTGGCTATTGTTTCACGATAAATAACAACACAGGGCAATGGAGAAGCAAACTTAAAAAGTTATCCCATTTTTTCCCCTCCTGGACAAATAAATATGTTGGAGAGCCACAATTTCCGCATATGTTTTCCCTCTTACATATTTATTTGCCTTTCATTATTTGTCCGTTATACAATGCGTTTTATGTCAACATGGACAACTTTATATGAAGAACTTTAGTCATTTGAAGATCCTTGTTAATGTAACTTTATGTGGAGTATATTCAAATATGACACATAAAGTGATAGTTCCGGAGATCCTTGGGAAAATACAATACAAATGGTCGTGAGATCTTACACCTTGACCATGATTAACATTCTGAAGAACAAATGACAAGTTTGTGAGAACTTCCAGTTTAAATTTTAACGAGAAAAAATAATTCTCAGTTCCTGAAATTCCATCAGTAGGAACATTTGGTGTTTATAAAATTGCAAAGAACTATTAGTTAACACCCCAATAAATAAAGAAGTGTTGGCAACACATTTCTTTTAACCAGATTCCATAACAAATGTTTTGGGGGCGTTTTGCGCTCAGTACACCCACTTTTTAGTTTTTTCTCACCATGCCATTCATGAAATAAGAAAACCATCCACTACATGTGTTTTAAGGGCTTTACTTTGCAAACATTTGGTGAGAGGTTTATGACGAAAGTTGACATGTCTAAGTTAAATATTTTCTGGAATTAAATTTCATTGATGCATTGAACTTGATGGCAGATTTAAAGAAAATAAAATCTGTTATGAAACAATAAGTTTTAATCGATAAAACATGATATATTTATGAAAATTATAGCCATGTGGGCTAATTTTTTGTATTCTTTATTCAAAAGAAACCCTAAAGGCTCCTAATTTAATTTAAAAAGATAAGTTTCTATGAACTTGTTCCCTTAACTTTTGATATTGCCTTTTGTAATTTTCTCTTTAAAAATTCTTATGCAAAAACGAATTACTGAGAAACATATATCGCTCTTAATTCTCCCTGAAAAATTATTCTAAGCTTTTCATCATTGCAACTGTAGCCTGTTGACACAATTCTGCGCAAGAGTAGCGGGCTCGTAAAATTTTGCTTGTATGCAGAATTTTTATTACACAATTGTACCATATTCACGTTGTTCCAATACTTTATGTGTGTCACGTGTATTACCGAATAGAAAAACGTGATTTTCTCGAACACCAGTTTTTCGTTTCATTCTACTCTTTTGCTTCCTCATTATTGGCACTTTGTAGGGAAGAAATATGCGTTGGGAGCAAAAAGAATTCAATTACTAGAGAGGCCGAGACTGTGCGGAGGAGTAGAAACTTCAGTAAACAGTATGAACTCACACAATTCTCCAACAAATTCTAATTAACCTTTTCAGCTAATAGGTATATAGGTAGGTTATTATATGTATATTTCAAACCGTCAAATCACATATCGTCGTCATGACGAGTAATAAAGTTAGAAACTGTAGGAATTGTATAATATATGAATTAACATTCTGTACTAATGGATATTGATCGGGATATTGTAATTTAGCAATAGAAATGTTGCTGAATTTTCAGTCAGATTGGTGGAAAATTAAGTCATAAAAGCCTTTGCAGAATTAGAAAATTTATGCTCATTATTTCAATGGACTTGCACGTTTAAAACGTTTAAAACATTTATTCCAACGCTCAATTCGCTCTCAAAACTATTTGTATAGTACAAAACAAGCCTAAAAAACTCTAATGCAACATCCTTTTTCATTATTTAGGTCATAACGAAGCAAATACATTGACTAAAGCTCATTGTAAATATCATGTAAATCGCAAAGAGTTTTCGGAAACAATACCACAATAAATGTGTCTTGTTTAGGTAATCCAATTAAGTGCACTATATAGCATTTATGTAAATGAAAATTCATTTTCCACACACGAATCGCCATAAAACGAGTGAAGGAAAAATGGTGGTATAAGGCTAGAACAATTTTCACAGTGTTGCCCATTCGATTCACGACAAGAAACTAATTTCTACGAGAGAACACATGAAATGAAATCGCGCTTCTGGTTGCGCGGTTATCACACCTTGTGGCTTATCATATCTTTATCGGGTCTCCTATGATAACACAATCTAAGAAATGATAACATGAAGCTTATGTGAACATTGCCACCACGAAGACAAAACAATATGAATGAAAGTTATTGTGCATTTCCATGTGCATTTCTCACTTTACTGATTATTTTTTTCTTATAAATGTGAAATGTGATTGACCATTTTATCATGAATTTTCACTATCGAGGTGATTTTTTTTTGCCCATTGCAATCACTTACGGAAATAATCTTTCTCGGACATAGTATAGCACCTAATCGCAGTTTTAAATCCGCAATGCACTGATATGTATATGAATCCGACGGGTTGGGAAAACACAATCAGTATGGAATGTTGGTGTTTGGTGGGAGAAAAATTGTAAAATAATATGTCGTCCTCACTAATCACTGGAGTGTACGAGATCAGTCACTTTTCACTGATTACTTCGGTGCGGTTTAGATAATGATAAAATAATCAAGTCTGCTTCACTAGGCGACTGATAATGGGAGTTATAATAGAATTTAATATCAACTTTTAAAAGTGGCTCGTTTTCCCAGCACTCACTGGCCAACTAGTAGGACTCGAATCGCGCCAGGGAGTACACCAAAATGTCGGAGGGAGAGCCTGATTCGTGTTGATGCACAAGCTTGAGACTGATCGCCAGTGAAATCGCGGATTTGTATAAAAGACGCGCAAATATTGTGCCCCAAGTACTACAGTGTTTGTTACATGACTGAGTGTCCCGAGAGCCATTTGAGGTTGATCGTGGTCAGAACAAAATGGCAGAATCTCTCCAAGTGCTACACACTTGTTATTTAATGCCTCTCTATTCACTATGGATGTATTTATTAAAAATCACCACATATTTCTATACTCACATTAAGCTACTTCTCACAGTTTCTGGTGCTACATGGCTTGACTCAGAAAATGTACTCAAAACGCAACCTTCAGCAGAGTCAATAGTTTCATTAGTTTCAATATAAAACTCTATTACGTTTTCTAACTTTCATTTGTGTTTCATTTTTGTCTTAAAGTTTCTTGTTAAATTATTGATCATTTTTTGTATCCTCATGAATAATCAAATGTTCGTTAAAACTATCAAAAATTTTAATTTTCAAAAATTTAAAAAAGCTTTTCACATTTCGCAAAACATAAGCTACTCAAAACTCAAGTTCGAAAGCTTTGAAGAGCTTTCATCCTATCAATTTTTATTTTTTTATTTTCTAAAAACGCTTTCTTAGAAAGCTTCAAGAGAATAATTAAAAGCTCTCAAAATGGTGCAAGCTTAAAAAATCCCAAAAGCTTTACAAATTTTCCCATATTATCTTTTGCATGTAAATTTCTGCAGAGCTTTTTCTAGCAATTTTATAATATAAAGCTTTAAGCTAATCAAGCTTTTTTAAAGTTCAGGAATTTCCATAAAAGCTCCTGAAACTTTTCAAAATATTAGCAAGTTTTCCAGATACTAAGTGAGTTCAAGAAGTTCTAAGTGTAATAATACAGCACAGATCCAAAAAAGCTGTTAAATTTTCCAAAAGCCCTGAACTGTGGAAAACTTCCCAAAGCTTCCTGATCTTCCATTGGATTTAAACGATTTTTCTTTAATTTTCTGGAAAGTTTTTCTGTTCTTGTGAATGACAATTTAGTCTTCAATCTCATTGCGAGATAATTCTCTTTCCCAAGTGAAGTTTCACAATTTGTAGACTGATCCTATGTGTGTCTCTTTTGGGAAAAACAAAATATAGCTATTTGAACAATTAATTTCTCAAGAAAGTCACTATTCCATCAAATCAGACTTTAAATATGATAAGAAACGGAAATTTGTGTGTTTGAGCAAACACCACATATTCAACACGAGGGAATATTTTATTTACAAATGTGATCTTATCTTATTTATATTCCCCCCGGTGACTATACATAGGACATTTTAATAAACCACCATTTATAATAGTTTTTCCATCTAGGTACAATGTGCTTGACTTTGTATGTAAGAAGAAAAAAACAGTCAAACATCCCGAGTAAATATAAATTTATATTGTAGAAAATACACAAATGTCCCTGAATGTGTCTTATCAAACCACAATCTAACTATCTTATTTTGATTTTTTTCTTTAACAGCGATAAGATGTGTTAGAATAAAGAAAGATTTGTCCTCCTATAAGAAACTAATGGGTGATGGAGTAAATTGGAGATTCATGAATCATTCCATGAGACTCAACCGTGACCAATATTAAAGGCAAAGAAATAATAAATTTCTGTCTCTTACCTGAAAAACGGTGTCCAATTGCAGAATGACTAAGAAATTATTTGCCAAAATGCAATTATTGTTTTGCTTTGACTAATAAAGGTCAATGTGGGGCAAATCGAAAGTGTTTTCAATGAGTAATTCAGAAGATTCCTTCATTGATCTTAAGCTTTAATTTTAACCAAATGGCTTTCAAGGAATCTGATTTTAAAAAATATTATCAAATTTTTAAGTTGCTCACTAAATTGTCTGATTTATAATTCTACTATCTCCATCTTCTGATCCCATTCAACCCCTTATTTATTTCTAATGTGCATTTCGAGAGTGTCACGCTAAATTAATTTTATAACGAGTCAAAAGAAAATTTTCCATTTGTTTAGAACACACAGCCACGGCAATCAACCATATTACTTTTGTAACATGTCTTATGTTGTTTGAAAAACAAACTAAAAATGTGTCTAAAGTGCAACCTTTTGACCCTTAACCATCAGTACTGATAACATTCATTATGTACTGTATCAACGACCATCTTCAATCTTAAATAAATATTGAATGTGTGAACAGAGAGTCTCCGAATATTGAGAATTTTTATACATTTAAAGTAAATAAGACCATTTTTGTCTATGGGGCTGCTTATCAGGGGGTGCAGAAAAGGCGTTCCATTTGCCTTACCAGATTTTCTACTGAAGACTCTGTTCCTCCTACACAAGAGAAAATTTACACAACAGGCATGAAAACAGAAGAAAGAGCTTCCATTGCTGCGGCTGATAAAGCAATTTTTTTCTTGTTCTCCCACTATATTTCTCACTTGACTAGTCAGAAAAGCCTCTCTAAGATAAGGAAAAAATAGTTGTGGGCAATTGGAGGGAGTTAACACATCACTCCAACGGATGCTTATCAGTCGGATGCAGCCCACCAGAATCTGAGATTCATTAGTTTTACCCCTTCTACGCACAGTGGATCATTTTTAACTCTCAAAGAGATCATTGAACATTTTCAATGACATGGGATGGCTTATTAAAAAAAAATAAACACTAGCAACTGATAAAAACTTTTTGCCCACCAATGGGAGATTAGATAAATTCTTATCTTCGTGCTGTCTCTCTAGGCGTTGAAGTTTTGCTCTTTCCACGTCATGGAAAGTATTTCCATGTCTGTTAAACAAGTAACACCTCTCAGTTGATCCTAAAATCTCTTCCTAAATTTTTACAACAATGGCTTCAATGACTTCAATTGTTGTGAGAAAAACCGAGAAGGATGATCTCCCTAATATAATTGATATGATTCAGGTGAGTTAAATTACCAAGATTGTGCACAAATTTCGTATTTTAAATCGGTTTCAGGAATTGGCGGACTTTGAGAAAATGTCCAACGGACCTCAATTAAAGCTAGACGACTTAATTCGCGACGGGGGATTCGATTCACCGCAAAATTCAGTTTTCCACAGCTTCATAGCCGAAGAGGTTACCACGTCATCGAAAGATCATCCTATGACCCGGTATTGGACCTTTACTGATAAATGAATGAGCTACAGCTCTACACACTTCCCACAATTAATTTTAACACACAAGTCAATTCTCTCTCCTTTCCCGCCATTCGCCAGGAAATCTGTTGGATATGCAATTTGCTTCTTCAGCTTCTCCACATGGGAAGGTAAATCCTTGTTCCTCGAGGACATCTACGTGAGACCGGCGTTCAGGAAGCAGAGAGTTGGGAGGAAGATCTTCAAGGAAGTGGTTCAATTTGCGAGATCAACGAATTGTGCTCGATTGGATCTTCATGTTCTCGATTGGAACACCCCGGCTAGAGACTTTTACAGAAACTTAGGAGGAGTGGATCTTACCGAAACGGAGAAGTGGAACTTGGTTCGATTCGATAAGAATGTTATGGAAAATATATTGAAGAAATAACTTGATGCAGCTTTGGGATCGTGGCGACCAGGCGAGAGAGGGCGCCAAGAGGAGTAGAGATTATCAGTCGAATCGGGAGAGTTAATGTAAGCGGACATGAATATTGAAATATACATGTGAAGACTAATTTATGAGTGTTTCATTATTAAACGATTCAGCGGTTCCTACAGGGAGAATGTACAATTTTTTTAAGCTTATCAAGATTTGCATAACATCTTTGTTATACGGGTAAATTTGGAATGGAGGGAATTTTTAATGATTAAAGGAATTTTTTGAGAATTATTTTCTGTTTTCCACAAAAAGTTAAATTATTCCTGATCCTTTCAAATCATCTCTAATTACACACGACAATATTTCAACAATATTGAAACAATATTTCAATATTTCGACAATATTTCATCAAAAGCTCTCTTAGAAAGCTTTAGAATCCTTAGAAAGCTTTTAACAGTTTTCTTAAAAAAAAAAGCTCTAAACAATCAAGCTTTCTTATAAGGTTTTATAGAGTTTCTTAAAAGCTCTAGAGAGCTTTCCTCTAAAGCTTTAGAAGACTTTAGTATGGAAAATAGGATGAAAGCTCATGAAAGCCTCTGAATTAGAGCTTTGTTGAGCTTTTTTATAGTTCAAAATAATGAATCCAGAAATCATATTCAAAATTTTTATTTAATTACAGAAACTAAGTACCTATTACAAAATTTAAATAACTTTTTTAATGTAAGAATTTTGCTTCTAAATAATTGAGAAGTTCTTATTTTAATCAATTTTTTTCCTAATTTTCTCAAATCTATCTTCGTGCAAGAATAGCCATATTTTTGACCACAAAAAAAATTAAACATAAATATAGAACATAGCTAAGTAGAACTTTTGAGATTTCTAAGCATTTCTTCTTCTTGTCCTCATGCCCAAAACTCCCGAAAGGACTTCCAAATCTAACCAATCATGTATTAAATACTGCATCGAAGGCAATTAGAGAATTTTTGTCCATTTAGGACTCTCTTGGGAATTAACGGAATTAACTACAAACTTTCTACCTTAATCGATGATTCCGTGATCACAGAGACTTGCGTTGGCGTGGACTGGTGGGCATCGAACATATGCTCGCACAACTTCTTCTTGTACTTAAAGACGGACGAACAGTCAATGCAAGAGTACGTTTTCTTGTACTTCCGATGGATACCCATATGCGTCTTGTAATGCGAAGTCATATTGTATCTGGAAAAAAAGAGCTTTTTACTTGTGATTCTTATTTGTGGATCCCTTCACCTGTAACTCACCTTTGAGCAAACTTCTGACCGCAGACCGGACATGCGTAGGGCTTCTCACCGCTGTGGACCCGCATGTGGCGATTCAGGTGAGAGTTGGAGCGCAACTGGAGCCCACAAATAGGGCACTTTTTCGTCCGGATATCATCATGGGACAATTGGTGCATGTGAAAGGAGGAGTAGTGGATGAATTGCTTTCCACATCTCTCGCACTGCAACAAAAAATGCATTAAATTGCAATGTGTCCGAATCGTTGGCGAATATTGCACAAAAAAACTTTTAGATAGAAATAAAAGCTTCTGAACTTCTTTTTCTCACCTGATAAGGTTTCTCGCCTGTGTGGATCGGCATGTGGCGCACAAGGGCGCCCTTCTGCGTGAATTTCTTCTTGCAAATACTGCACTCAAACGGACTAACGCCATTGTGCATGCCCATGTGAATAGCCAAGGCGGACTTGGACTTGTACGTGGCTCCGCAAATGTAACAAATCACCCGATGATCCTCCTCGTGAGTCTTCAAGTGGAGCTTGAACTCGGATCTAGCGAGGAAATCCTTCGAGCACTTTGGGCATTTTATCGGATGAAGGGTTTGCCTATTAAGGACTTTTTCCGCCCTCTTGGAAGTTCTTTTGATTCTCGGATCTTTCTCTTTGATCTCTTTGATAATTCGCAGATCATGAATTTCTGCTTTCCTGGAGATTCTATCGGTTTCCTCGGGACTTTGTGACAATGCCCGGACAAGTTTTGAGCCACCTCCAGCATCTTCAATGATAGTGTAGGTCTCCACAAGGTGAGATTCTTCATTTTCCTGACAGTTTTTGTCTTCCCGGATCTCTTGGATCTCATCAATTGTCTCCATTGTGACTTCCTCGATTTTCATGAGTTTCTTCGGTCTTCCCCTTTTCTTAGACTCACTCCTATCACTTCGACTCCTCACTGGTACTCCCCGATCCTCCGGCTCGGTGACATTCCCCAGAGACTTCTCAAAGAGCAGACTCTCCTGCAGACAAGCTTCAACAATTTCATCCTCATTCTTTATCATTTCCACAATAATTTCTGTGTCCTTGTCCTCACGATTAAGCATCGAGATGAATTCCAGCTCAATCTTCTCCACAGTCTTCACTGCCAGATCGTATTCGTCGATCTTGAGGAAGCAGGGATGACAGATCACTGTGTTGTGGGATCCCTCCAGCTGAACGAATTCCATGCCTGTGATGCGCTCCAGGATCTTGTAGATGGGCGTATCTGAGTGCTTGGTCATCAGAGTGAAGATATTCCGCCAGTAGTACAGCGTGTCGGCTGTACAAATGTAGCATTTTCTACTATTTTCCTCCATTGCAGCACAATAATATTTACACTACAGAGTCTCCCAAAGTGACATCATAACAGTGACCCAGTAAAAAAGTTAATAGACTTGTCTGAGGAAAAGTTGGAGACAAATTCAAGGGCAACGGACAAGGGTGTTTCATCGTGAGATTTATAGTTAAGAAGAAATGTCTGCAGATATCTTTAAGACGTCTGTGGAGAATGTCAGCAATGTCTCGTAAAGATTTTCTTTTACTTCGCATTGTATCAGATATGATGCATAATTATTTTTGAGGTTATCTGGTGTTTTTTGAATTTTTATACTTATTTTTATATTGAACCGGTTATGTATTCGAATTGAAAAATGACAAATAGGATTTCATTCAGAATTAGGAACATCTTTCCGATCTTTTCGAACATAGGTATGTACTCTATCAAAAATTGTCATAAAAAATGTCTAAGAAGACATACTGATTTGAAGCTATTATAGAATAACTTGAAATAACCATCAAAAATACAAACTTTAGCCAAAAATTGTTTAGTCAAACAACATTATCAATGTTCTTCCTCGCAGTCAATGGATAATCCGCGGATTTTTCCTTACATCAAGATTAATTTTTCGTAGGCTTCGAATAGGCCTTGCATTCGTCTGTCAATCGAAGATGCTGTGAGTTTTGTGACACGCAAATCGTGGAGAAAGTTTTCATTTTTCCCATTTTTATCCATTTTCCCAGTGTTAAAGCATGAGTGAAGGTGGAAAACTGGATGTTTCCGATCGGATGGACACCCTTGGTAGATCCCGACAGACGCACATAGGAAGGATTCACTCGCAGAAGCCAATCATCACTTGTGAGTTTGTTTTCCCGTTTTTAGGTCGTTCGGAGGATTCATGTTTTTGTCTCGCGCCTCCTTCCAGTCGCTGGGGATGTGCCCCTTTTCCGCTCCCTGGAGTCCAACATCGCTGCAGCTGTGCCCAATGACACGTGTGAGTGGCGTCGCTCCTACGGACGCCCCATAAAGAATGTCCGAATGGAGGCGGCTTTCCGGCAGTTCGAAACTGACTCCCTGGATCGCTTCAAGAGAGGCGACTGGAGCATCCTGGACCACCCAGTGTTGCACATCTTCGTGACGGAATGCAATGACATCGAAATCTACAAGTCAAGCGTGAAGGAGGAGATTGATTTGTGGCTGAAGACTCTGCACAGCTACTCAATCACCGACTGGATGATCCTCATTGTGGAGACGCTCGACATGAAGAAGACGAAGAACCTCCTGCCACGCACAACAGTTCTCGACAAGGTACGCATTGACTTCGGCTCCAAGGCGGGTGATCGATGCATCTCCGTGTTGAATCCCATCAAGTACGAAATGAAGGCCACAGAGTCCTTCCGGTGCTTACTTCAGCGCATCCGCCACTTCATGCTCGCCGGTTACAATCGCAACATCATCAAATACGAGGAACTCATCCGGGCGAATCGTGAGAAGCGCAATCATGAGGGTTGGAGCTTCATCAAGTACTTCCTGCTTCAGGAGGAATTGGCTTTTGTGCTGGAGATGTTGGGGTTGTTCTCGGAGGCGCTCATTCAGTACGATGAACTTGATGCCTTGTTCTCTCAGTTCATCCTGAACTCCATGTTTGGCGAGAAGCAAGTCTGGCTCAAGAACTTCGAGAAGGCCATCAATGCCTTTCCCGGAATCTCCATCAATCGCCAAAAGATGATGGCGGTGAGGAAGAAGATTGAGAGCAACACGGCGACTCTCTTGGATTTTAGGGGTTATCTGTTTGAGCGCCAGTGCGTGCTGTTGCAGGCCGCTGGGAAGCCTTGGGAGATTGCTGGTCGCCTCCTTCCCTTTCTCTTCGGAACAATTCGCGAGATTGACGCCCTCAAATTGGACACTCTTGAGGGCTCAATGGCGTGCTGGGAGTTCGTTTGCGCCCTGGAAGTACTTAAGATCTACGATGAGGCTAATGACACCAGCGACATGACAAAGTGCTTCCAGTATTGCGCTCCAATCTGGGACTTGGCCAAGGATAAGTTGTACGAATTGGGGAAATTGTGTGGATTGCTGCCAGGCTGTGTTCCATCGTCTGAGCAACTTCATACGGTGGTTCTACTGTCGGCGGGCATTGGCGATGCCATCGAGGAGGAGACGAAAGATGTGCAATCATCGCCTAACAGCTCGCGCGATAGGAAAAGTCATTCGCCGAATCGACAACCCAAGAAACCACCAACTTATAAATTGAAAGAAGCTCTGGGATCCAATGAGGCCTTCCAGAAGCTCTATCTGGAACTCAGCGAACTCGCCATCTCCACATATAAACACATCTCGAGGCTGAGATCAGCTCGACTTGTGGGATTGGACTTGGGGAACTTCTATTGCACGCTCAATGAGCCGAACAAGGCTGTGATCTTCTTTATTGATCTACTGAGGGAGTTGAAGTCGGAAAATTGGAACTATCTCGTGAGTCAGACACTGCTAGAGTTAGCTAGTTGCTACAGAAAGATGGAGGATACAACCAGCTACACAAAGGTTTGTGCATCCATATCGTGCTGCTTGGATCTGGAGACTCTTGTGAGGACGTTCTACTTTGATGAGTTTCTCAAGTCCCTGAAGATGATTACAGCAGAGGATCAGAGCAACGCGTGTGTGGCACTTGATGATCACTTCAAGGTATGGGATTTTTTTTTAAGAATTGAGTTGTACCAAACTAGAACGTGTACCAAACTTGCGAGCTTCCCCCTGCTGTTGCTTCGACCCTTTGATCGTTGCAGCTAGATTGATCTCATTTTATACCTAGGCGTTAGAATCACTTGTAATTATCACTTTCCAGGTGACAGACATTCGACTGACGAATGAATCTCCAATCATACAAGATAATCAAATTGTGGTACAGCTAAAGGTGCAAAGTCACTTTCCCAGAGAAGTGCTCTGCAACAGAGTCTCCCTGTCGTTTGACTTGGAGGGGAAGGTGGCGGGAACTCAAGTAACTGCGGCTCAAACAGTTGGATTAGGAGTGAAACTGCCCATGAAGTTGCATCTGGACTACAAGCAAGATGGCACGCTGGAGATTGCTTCGGTGGTGTGTGAAACGAAGGGGAAGCAACCGTTGAGGAGATCCAGTAGCACTAGGAGAAAGATCTCAGCTACGGCCAGGAAAGACTTCACAAATTGCGTCTCAGTGGAGAATATAACTCTCCAGCCGGGCGTTAATGTGATTGAGCTGAGGACTAAGGCTACACGAACAGGAAATTGGATGTTCGAGCAGTTGTCCATTCAGATTGATCCGCTGGACTTCTTATCGGAGAAACTGCCAGTGAAGGTGAATCCGTTTGAGGTGTCGACGAAACCTGCATCGGCTGTGCTTCACTTCACGAATCTCATTGCTGGGATTGAACAGCCGATCAAGTTGATTGTATCAGCGGGGAGTTTTGTCTTTCCAGCTGAAGCCGCTATCACGCTCAAATGTTCGAGATCATTGAAGCTAAGAATGGCGGAAAAGAAGGAGGAATTCCAGAAGGAGTTGATCATTATGTTGCAGAATATGAAACAGTTTGAAGAGAGAACAATTCAGCTGGAAGGGATTTGTGATCTACCCGGACGGAGGGATGATAAACCGTTGGAGCATAAGGCAACGCTGCAGTGTCCGTGGTCGAGGAGTGACATCCCGATTTCTCTCTACTTCGTCCCAGCAGTCATTGCTTCGTGTCGTCTTCACTCCACAGGCACCAGGAAATTCCTCCAAGTTGTCATTAAAGGCATCTACGATGGCAATTTGGTGTTGTCTTCGGCGCAAATGAAGTGCTCAGCGCCAGGAGTGGAGATTGTGGATGTCAATCCCAAGTCACAGACTGAAAGTGTGAGTGATTTTATTGACTTTTGAATTGATATAGGAATCCTTGAAAATTGTCCAAAAATCCCATCAATTTTCTTGCAGAAAATCTACAAGAACTTGAGTGTTTCGTATTTGTGGGAGATTCAGGTGGAGCCTCTGACGAAGGATCAAGAAACACCCCTCGTCCAGGTTGGCTTCAGTGTTCAATATGCAAAGGAGGAGATGAAAGAGGAGAAGAGAAATTACTCCTGCACATTCGATGTCACTGACTACGCTACTCTCTTCAAAATCCAAGCGAAGGTTGAGCCTCTGGAGCTCTGTCGGGTGAACTCCGTCTGCATGTTGAACATTAAGATCACTAAACTCCAGGAGAATCACTTCACTGACTTGATGTACGAGGTTTATGCGGATCAAAACATGTGGGCGGTTTGCGGAAGGAGTGCAGGTAAACTTACTTTTTTAGATTCTTTGGTAGAACTTGCTGATTTTTGCCCCCTTTCAGGTGTAATCTCAATGCAAGACTGTGAATCACAGACAGTAGTGCTGGAAATCCTCCCGTTGATTGTCGGATTTCTGCCCTTGCCCAATATCAGACTCTCTAAATACATGCAGGCCAACAAGAATAAATCCGAGCTCCATCCACGAGTTCAGTCCTTCTCGTCTGGTCAGATTTACAATTCAACCAAAAGTATGCAAGTTCATGTACTAGCCAATAACAATACTGACTAATTTTTGCAATAAAATGGGCCAAGCTTCCATAAATTATA
>CAKKOB020001243.1:11964-25109 GCA_918844115.2 Phlebotomus perniciosus | reverse complement strand
AAAAAATAAGTTTTGTTTTCTAACACAAAAGACGATAAATGTCCATTATTTTTTATAGTGATGCCGCCACGTAGACCTCCATCTCCTTTTCATAGCAAACCGTCTTTCTTCTCGGAACCCCTTTCATAAGACACAAGCACTACTGGAAATTGAATTAAGGAGATTGTCGAGAAAATCGAAGGAGAGAATATCCAAGTGTTGGACCTTCTAAATTCAATAAATGACTCTCAAGGAGTTCCATTGATGGAGCGAGAGTAACATTTTCAACGTGAAATGATGTAAATAATGGCTTGGCATAATCCCATACCCTTTTGTCTCTGGACAATCCAGAGATTTTCAGCAATCTCATCATCAATTTGCACATCGTTTGAAAATTGCATTTTGTAAAAGTTGGATGGAAATTAAAATTATGATAATTCTTACTGCCATTTGACTCAAATTCTCAGTAATTGAAGTTTGAAAATTATCACTTCACCTATTATTTAGGAGTTTTCTAAAGGATTCTCACTTCTCATGTCTTGAATTCAACCCTCAGTGAATAGAGCACTAATAAGTTATGAATGAATTGTGCGGTGAAAGAGAGTAAATGAGATGATGAGAATCAACATAAAGCAGAAGAAAAGACCAAAAATGAATCGTTCTTATTTGTGTGAACGTCAATTTCAATTTCTTAAACTCTCGCAAAAGATATAATAATGAAAATATTACTACAAAAAGCCAACAGAATCCTCTTGAAAGAGAAACGAACCGAATTCAAGAGAGGAAATATGCTGCATGCTTACTCAAGTTGAGTTCAATTTAAAGGATAAACAATGGCCAAAGATATCATGAAAGCATATTTTGGTATTCAACGAAATGCACAAGGAAACATGCGACTTGCAAGAATTTCATTTTTAACTCTGTTTGATATCAAATAATTGTAAAATTCTTCAAAGTGCAGCATCATCCGCAAGATGCAATTTCAGAAAAGTAAAAGCCCGTCTTCTGCAAACACGAGCAAATCGTCATATTCTCTTAAACCAAAGAATCCCCATGAATTTCATCGTATAGGTAACGTATTTTATGAAAATATTTTCCCTATAGAAACTGATATTAAATTTGAAGGTATCCTGATAAATAAATCGAGTATAGGTATTTTATAAAAGAATTTAATTTCAAAACTTATCGCCTTTTTTCAGTTAATCTCCGAATTTTCTCAAATACCGAACATATTCTAGTTCTCCACATTCATTAGAACCTAGATAGAGAGCGGATTAATTTGTGAAGTGGATTGGGATGAAAAAATTTTGTTTTCAGACATCTTTTTTAGAAAATGTATGAAATCTGATCATTTACAAACTTCCAAAGCTTCAAAGTTTCGAGCTTTGTCTCACCTGATATAAATTTTATTCTCTCAGAAATGTTTCGCTTGACAGAAAGTTCTTTTATTCAAATTTTTGCAGCATTACGTTTATTTTATTCATAAATTCCAAGTTTTATTTAAAAATTCAACAAAATCACATTTTTCCTGTATCAATAATGTATCGATCTTCCATTGTTTCTTCCTCAATACATTCTCCGAGTCAAATGGAGTTGTTCGATGCTTTCTTTAATATTCCACTGCATTGTTTCACGGACGCATTCTTGCAAAGGAATTCTGTGTAAACCTTTCCACTTGACGTACTTTTATTCCATATGTGTGTTTCCATGGGGTGGAAAAAAGGGGGTGGTGAAAAAAAAAGACACACGACATGAGAATGAGGATATTCAAGTGTGTCTTTTATTTGCACTTGCATTAAATAAATAACATTTGTCATTCACAGCTCTGATATTTCGCTCCAAAACATTTCACACTTCACTGTTTCAGTTTGTGAAAAATTTCAATATTTTTCACCCTCATCGCATCCACTTCGTTATTTTGGATGGATGATGGTAAAATGATGCACAATAGCAATAAATACCCCTTTACATGAGCTTCCGTCACGGAGCTTCCACGGGCGGAAGATACTCTCTTAAATACAGACAACTCGTGTATCAGACAGTGAAGCACACCTTCATTGCAAGATGTTGCGCCATCAAAGATGTGAGCCCATCATCCCCCCACCAACCCCAAACTTATGCTCCACCGACACCGTGTAAAATGCAAGCGAGAGAGCTTGATGCAATTTTAATGTATTGTGCCAAATACAATTGAGCTTTTTGAGATATACACACACTTCACGGAGATAAATTTATATTTAATTAATGGCAGCTTCCCCCCAGTCTATGCTCATAAGATTCTTTTACCGAGGCATCAGAACGACATTTCCACTTCGTTTTGCCGTTCAGAAGCGCACTTACGACTTATTATCATTTCATTTAAATTCATTATCAAGTTTGAAGCGAGACAAAAGCAATTATAATTTTAATTTGTTCCAACCTCATGCATTTAGAGAAAAAGGCAAGACTTGAAGAATATCTCTAACCAAGGGGAGAATATTTATAATTTCTTTTAAAGTCTTATAATTTCTTCGATTTTTGAAGGATACTCTTAGGATTGGGCTTGTTGGAAAGGTCTAACGAACTCTTGCAACTCTGCTGAAGATATTCAAATGATTAGGGGTTTCAGATTAAGTTTATTTTTCAATTTGAACGATTTTTCTAATGCCTAAATTTAGGAATTCATAACTTTTATGTTTTTCAACGGATCTTCAAAGCTATTTTTGCTCTGAAAAGCTTAGAAAATATCATGAAAGATTGATTCTTTTCGTGCAGAAGTAGAAATTGCAAAAAAAAATAAAATTTCAAAAACTAAAAAAAAAAACACCTTTTAACAAAAGAAATCAAATATATTTCTATTGGAATGATCAATACAAAAGTATTAGTCTTTCTTCATTCTAATTTGACTTTGAATTTCAATTTTTAATTTTCTGGAACACTTATCTAAGGTAAATATTTAGATCCGGATTTCTCGAGAACCTATTAGCCGATTTTTTTTAATATTTGGATATGCTGTTGAGGACAAAAGACTTTCAAAAAAACCTAAGGATATGTCAGAGGGCCTAATTCATTTAAAGCTTGAAAATAAGTCTTGAATATTTCAGTATCAAAACTTTCGTTATTTTTTTCTTAAATTTCAGTCACTCACAATAACTCCCCCTTGGTGTTTCCATTCCCGCGGCGATTCCAATCTTATCGTCTGAATCTAATTACCTCTCGCAGGACAGCAAAGCAGTGATAAAGTTTTTCCTCTCAGCAATTTTAAATAATACAAAGTTATTGTGTATTATTGAACAATTTTATTTTATTTAAAATATATTATTGTGTAGATTTTTTTTTATAGAAAAATCCATTACCTCACATTTTTTTCTCTATTATTCACTATCTATTCGATGCGTCAAGGTAAAGGAATTCATCTGGTAATTTTGTCTGTGATTTTTTCTTATTTATAAAAACGATACCTTTTTCCAATGATAAGTGGTTGTAGGGAAAATTTAACGAAATTAAAAGAATATAATATAATTTTACTGACAAGTTCCTCCACAGTGACGCATAATTTATCCATAAGCCCCAACAAAGTTCAACAAGTTCATCAAGCTCATTAACATTGCAGACTATCTCTAGGCGTAGTACGAAGGTGGAACGGTTAAATCACTTAAAACAGCTAATTGATCTTCTGTGAATTTTAGCTGATGCGTCGCCCAATTATCATGATGTGTCCTCTTAAAATCACCAACTGTTTTTCTAATCGTAGACTAAGAATAAAAAGAAAAAATACAAATTCCTATTGTAGAACTCATTTAACCAAATAGGAAATCTTTGACTGGCGTAAATTGTGACAGAAAAAAAACGAATAAAAGAATTATAGGTAGGTATGGTATTTTCTGGAATGTATCAAATAGAACAAAATATATTCTAGAGCTGCTCGAAGCAGAAAATGGGGTGAGCAGAAGATGGTTGAATTATTCAACTTAAATCAATTTAAAAATTTGCATTTGACGCCATACCAATTCCTGACAATGGCTTGTCAGTTAATTTCCGCCATTTAGCAAAGATAACATAACCTCAATCGTATTCGAGGCAAATCCTCTATAATTTTCACATAAAACCCAACAGAAATCCACTCTAACGAATAATGGGAGCCCCAAAGAGGCCCATTAAACTGTTTTAGGGCGCAAAAGTAAGGGAAATGCCACTTCTTTGTGAAAAAATGGTGTAAATCTGTGTTCCGCGCGTCGCTGTCAAGTGTCAAAACGGAAATGTGAGTCGAATTGACATTTGGCAGCGCATTCTCACGTAAAAATGAAAAATATTTATAAAATTGTTAAAAATTCCTCATTAGAGCGAATTTCTATGGAATTTTATGTGAAAATTGGTTAAAATTTGAGAAAAACTGGGTTGCTAGGTGCAACTGCCAGTTGGTTTGCCATTTACTTTGACGTAAATTTCCTCTGTCAGCCCACTCCTATTCTAAGAGATTCGATTTCACCCCTTAAATAAAAATTTACTTCCTGGGATTAATTAAATCGATTAAGGCTGAAATTCACAAACATTAATCAGCTGATTAATTAAGAAATAATCAGAAAAACCTATTCACAAAACCCAGCTTATAAATTAATATTGAATTCGATAATACAAAATAACCGTTGAAAGCTCCATTTTGAATTTAATCAGAAAACCTATTCACAAACATCAAATATCTGATTAAATTTTTATTAACTAGGTACTTATTTATAAACATTCTCCTCTGAGGTACATTTTCACTTATTATCGTCTGATTATCAAGGGGAATGATTATTTTCGGTGAGTTTCTTTGAGAAAAATGATTCCAAATTGTATTTTGGTGATTTTGAATTTGTCAATTGCAAATTTCCGACTGATTAAAATTAACAGAATAACTGGGAGAGCTTTTTCTTTAAGCTCCTGTGTTTATGAATAGCTTTTCTGATTTATTTATTAATAAAGTTAATTAATCAGTCTGTGTTTGTGAATTCCAGCCTAAATCTCTGAACTTTGCATTTATTTTCTTTTTTGGATAATTTGAAATTCCAGACTTAAATTTTTTAATTGGAGGATAAATTCAATTCCATTTCACTTCCATTGAAATTGAAATAAATATTCTCAAACGGTGAAAAAAACTGATGGTAAATATTGAGTATTATTAATACAAATAATTCATTTACGCGAAAACGCGTAAATAATTCAAGAGAAAAAAGAATTATTCAGACATTTTTTGTTAGTTGGAGAGCGTTTCATCACAGAAAGACTAAAAACTAACACAATGTGTCGATAAAAGGTTAAAAAAAACCTTTTATAATTTCTCATAAGAATTCCAAAACCTTAATTTCTTAGCAGAAAATGCAATACAATCTGATAGATAGATCAAATCAGGAGCTTTTTAAATCAGGAGAACTTTAAAGCTCTTGATTTGACTGAACCGCGGTTTCTGCTAAGAAATTAAGATTAAGAAACTCATTTTTCTGCAAAATTCTTTTAAAACATTAACCGTGAAACACTTTTTCATGAAATACAAGTGAAATTTCTCAAATACTCCAGTCATTCTGTCCCTTAAAATCAAATATTTTCCCCCTTATCAAAAGAACAGCAAATATTTGCCAGTCAAAGAAACCATAAAAGAAAGAACAAAAAAGCCAGACTCACCGGAATAGGTTGTGGATCATTGAGATGCGCTCCGAGATGTTCAAAGACATCCGGCACAAAGTCAGGTATATCGTACGGATAGGCCGATATGAAGGCGCACAGTCCCAGCACCCCTGTGTGTCTCACTCTCACCGCATTCGCCTCCCTCGATTCCGCCACGGACGCCTCCGCCATGGCTTCCACGGCACACGTGGGCGCCACGACGCGCCTCGAGCTCTTAATGACCTTCGTGCGGCACTTCTTCTTGAACAACTCCAACAGCTTATCCGTGGCTGGCAGGAAAGAGCAATGGAGGAGGCCGCCCAGCACCTGAGCCGCCTTCTCACGCACCTCCAACACCGTATCCTCGAGCAGACGCAGCACAATCTCCTGCACAACGTCCACCCACTCGAGGCGACTCAACACAATTGACATATTATTGAAGACCAACACCTGCAGCACATCCACCACGGCCAGACGAGCGGACCATGAGCTCATCCTCGACACTTCGTCAATCTTCGCCAGACTTGCTCCCATACAGTCGGGCAACGTGAGCGCCTGTGACAGCATCGCCAGCAGCGATGTACAAATCACCTGCAACTCATTGTCTTGCTCACATTTCTCCAGGCGACACGCAAACGGCAACAATTCAAAGTACTCCGGCTGATTCCCGTTTGTCGTCCTATTCAGCACGCCAATTATCCAATGCGATACTGCAAGCAGAAACCTTCATTAATTCGCCTTCTAACATTGATTTGAGTGAAATTGGTCGAATTCTAGACAAAATGTGGTTTGTGTCTCGGCTAAGTAATAGGTCTTTGCTGATTGAGATCGGATTTGTGCCCCTGCTAATTGGACAAGTTGATTTATATCTGAGTTACAGCTTTACTACGTCGAAAAAGCCTTTAATTCGTCTAAAATTCGAGAATCAAACCCATTTAGTAAAAGCCCATTATTTAGCCGAGACATAAACCCTCTTTGTTTGACTATTTTTCAACAGTCAACCTCAAATTCCATTTGGACACTCACTTGTCTTAAAGAGTCTCACAGCCACTTCAAAGTCCGTATCCACTTGTTTCGTCTCACTCGCCCCAGACTCCTCCTCAGCTACGGGCGAAAAAGATAAACACAACAAATTTTGTCAACATCCAAAATCACATCAACAAAGTCCATGTTAGAAACTTATTAATTGACAAGCGGTCGGAGAGATGAAGAGCAATCAATAACTTTTACAATTTAATCACCATTGCAGATTGAGTTTAAAAGGTCAACAGCTTCAAAATTGCTGAGAGAACACTCTCTATATAGAAAATTCATCACCTCACGTTGATATTCATTATGGCTTTCATACATCAAAGGAGAATTCCAATATATTGACCATAGATTGTTGAGCAATTTATCACAAAATGGCAATTAATCGGAATAACAATGTTCCAAATTGTTATTTTCGAAACAAATTTCATTATTCAACTAACCATCGGATGCAAATTCATATTTCATATTTCATTCATGAGTTTCCTTTTTAATTAAAGATAAAATTTAACACCGCGAACTTTTATCTCTAACCAGAAACTTATCAGAAGATTCCCCAATTGGAAACTTTCTATAAAACCCACAAAAAATTGAACACTCACCTTGACCCTCCACAGGTTCCGCCTTGCTCTTGGGCACAATCTTGGGATAGTCATTGTAGAGAATCTGCAGCTGAGGCACAAGTCCACCAATAAAGTCCCTCATCCTCGGACACTGTGGCTCATTGCCGCCCGGATACGTGAGATCCGCCTCGAAGATATTAATGAGAATACTTCCCAATCTCTCGCGGACATTCTGGAAGGGATGCACCAAGTACGGACGCAGATAGTCCAGTAATCTCTGGGCGATGCTGTTCATCCGCCACACGTGCTGATTGAACGGACCCTGGAGGCAATAGATGCGACTGCAATCAATAAAACTCGTGGACTCGCGCAGAGGATTCTCCAGGAGGACTTCGTACAGCCAATACTGCCTCATCGGATCGATCATCTCCGCCGCTGTGGCGAAACACGTGCCCCAAAATGCGTCCGTATCATTGGTCACGTGATTCAGCGCCTCCCGGATCAGCGGCTGAAGTTCATCAAACAGTCGCTGTGTCTTGTCAAACGTCCAATGTTTGGTGCCCTTCATGAATCCCGCCATAATTTCCGCGGCGCACCTGTGATTACTCTCGCACTCCTTCCCAGCAATCAAGCGCGGCAGGTGACTGAAGAAGGAGTTGCGAAAAGCATCGCCAAACGACGAACAGAGGCTCTTGATGAGAAAGAATCGGGATCTGTTGAATTTGTCCTTGCCCTTCTTCTCCTCCAACGACCAAAAAGTCACCAGTTTCTCCACATTGTCAGGATCCGCGAAGAACTTGTAGATCACCTTCTCTGTGTCATTCATATTGCTATCTGTGCGATCCAGTGGCGGTTGTTCGCCATTCGGTGCGTACATCTGGAAGATTGGCTTCCAGCCAAAGTATCCCTGCCCCCGATGAATGAATCGCGGCTCATCCCAATCAGACTGACTCTTGGGCGCCCTCTCCACATCATACTGCAGCCATGCGTTGTCTGGCCGTAGTCCGGGCAGTAAGTCTGTGGTGGGCTCTACGCCTGATAGAATTTTATAAAGGGGAATTGTTAGAAATTGAAGAATTTTTGTAGCTAACGGTTGCTGTATCATACAGGGTACTTTTTCATTTCTTTTAGGGTGGAGTAACCACTAATGGACACCAAAAATTTAATGGCGTTATGATCATTATAATGTCTTCAAATAAGTTTAAAAGCATTACTATTCTGTCTGTTACCACCTAATGAAGCCGAAAGCGCCTTTTGTTTGATATATATGAGAATTATTTAGAGGTGTCCATAAGTGGTGAATTGGCATAATATTGGTACCCACTCATGGGCCATTCCTTTTTTTTGCCATAGAGCTTTTCACATTGAACTTTTCTGACAAATTTTCGTGCATTTTTCTGCCAAATTGTGGTTTAAAAGTGGTTCATAAGTGGAAAATCTTGCATTGTCAGAGAAAGTGCAATTTTTAAGTGGGTTAGCTATTGATTCGGGGAATATCACGGTAGTGAGTCAAAGAAAATTTCATTAGGATTCGATAAAAAAAAACTCAAAAGTTGTGAGTAATTGAATTCTTAAAGTGTCCATAAGTGGTGACTCCAACCTAAAGGTTTCAAGAGTGAAATTTTAATTAACCAATTTGGACAAGACTAGCACCGTTAGATTCGTTAGTTCATCTACTTTCAGAATCTGTCTAAGGATTCTTGATTGGGCTAGGTTCTGAGCATCTAGAACCAATTGATTCTAGGAGTGCAGATTTTGCTAGGGTTTCGTGGAGCGAGTTTTCACGGAAAAGAGAATTTTCCCAAAAAATCCTGAAGGGTGGTTTGGATAGGGGAAGCTCCAATGTAAACTTTGTGGGACAACTTTTCCTCCATTCAGTCGAGCTGAAGTGGTTTAAACCGGTTCAATTTGAAAAAAAAAGCATTTTTTCTTCGATTTTCGGCTATTTTCAATTGTTTTTAATGTTTTTGATCATGGAAATCAATTTCTAAACCGTTTTAAAAACTATTTCGAAACATTTTTTTGTATTTTTTTTAATATTAATATTCATAAAAATTGCAAAAAAAATCATCTCTCTTACCTGCGATACTGAATGGATTGACCGTGATTTTCTTGTGCTCCCGCTTCTGTTGCGTCATGATGAACGTCATTGTCCTCACGGCGATCTTCCTCTCCTCCAGCGAATCACTAATGAGATTATTCACAACATATCTCGCCACAATTTCCGGATACTTCGTCTCCGGATGCACCAGATTGAAGATCATGAGGGACGCCATCAAATTATAGCGCCAATGGAGAGAATTGTCTTTCACCGTCTCCACAATTTTGCTTAAGATCCCACAATATTTCTCCCTATTCTCCTTATTGCGACTCAACAGATTCTCCTGACCCCGTTGGATGTCCTCCACGGACAGTGAGACATCAGTCGGGAGTATATCGAGAGCTTGCTCAACACACTTTGACGGAATATCGAGTTCAATGTTGAGTGTGGGAAATTCATTATTGATGACATCAATTGTCATATCCAGAAGTTTCACCACCGATGGCTTCTCCGACAACTTGGACTGCAACAGGGATATCCACAGCTTCTCAACACACTCCCAATCATGTTTCACCATGAGACGCATTCGTCTCTGTCCGTTGAGTATATAGAGCGCCCCCTTGAAGCTATCATGATGCTCATTGGAGTCCAACTTCAAGTACGTCACCAACTCATCCAGGATGCAACGATAGGAGAAAGCATAAATGGAGAACATACTGAAGAGTCTTCCCTGGGCAATAGATCGAACAGTGCTGTATTTGGACGTGGCCAGTGTCAACAGATCCAACATAATCCTACGATGTGTCTCCGTAAATCTCACTCTCCGCAGTTCATCTCGACAATCTTGTTGCATGAGCACCCTCATGGCTGCCACAGCTCTCAAATTCCTCCTGTGAAGCGTCAATTTGTAATTCTGGAAGTTCTTTGTGGCATTATAATTCTTCATTTGCGTATCAAAGCCCGTATTATAGTGACGACTGATGTGCACCTTATCCCAGAGACTCACAATCGCCCTCAGTGATTTGATATCATCCTCTGAGCATTCGAGAATCTTCCTCTGAAGCTTCGACAGAGTCTCAATGATGGCCAACCGGACATTCCGTCCATCTGGCATTGTGATCGCCAAACTATCGAATCCCAACGTCACATCAGCCGTATATCCATCAATGGCCGACTCCACCAACTTCAAAGGCTCCTCCGTCGTCCACACGGGCAGTAAATTATTACATCTAATCAGAGATATCACCATTGACAAATCCCTGAGAATCTCATCCCTATCCAGTGTTATCTCTCCACTCACGTGCTTCTCAAAGGCCTCCAAGATGGGCGGCAAGTATCGATGAATCAACTTCTCACACACCTTCCGGCAATTCTCATCCGCCATGTACCACGCTATGCGATCCTGTGGCTTCATCTTCTCCCCCCAATGGCGAATCGGCAGAAATTCACTCAATGGCTTCGACACAATCTCCGGACTACTGAGAATATCCAGCGTCTGTAGACTCCCAACATTGCTCATGATGTTCAAAATCATACTTCCTGCCTTCTTATTGGCCCACTTGCACTTGAACTTGCTCACTTGATCAATGATCGGGATAATATCATCGATATACACAATAAAGTGTCTCGGATCACCTCTCATTGTGTTCATCAGCAAGATCAAGTAGTACTGAACTTCATCACTCTGTTTCTCCACATTGGCTATATCCTCATGATCGGCAAAGTACTTCTCCAGGGTCTCAATCAGATAAGGCACAATGGATTTGAGGAAGAAGTCTCCACTCACGCGTGACATCACCCTCACCAGACATCCAGCCAACAATCCCGCCACCTTCGGCTCCAACAGATGAGACTTAATGAACAGCTCAACTTTCCTCGCAGCTGCTTTCTTAATCTCTACCGAGCACTGTGCCAGAATCCCATGGGCACTCGATTGGATGAGCGCCTCAACGACCGCCTCCAGCTTCGATCGGATATTATCCGAATCCGATTGCTCCATCCGAATCGACTCCACCGCACTCGAGTCAATCAATATGAAGATCTTATCCAGGAACTGCAACACAAAATCCCCCAAATCCGCCGATTGTTCACAGATCAGCCTCTCCTCATCCGTGAGATCATTGTAGTACAGGGAAGCCTTGCTGCAATCCACAATGGGCACCATGAGAGCGAAAGATGTGAGGAATTGCAGTACAACAGAGGTTTTCTTGAAGTCATTGGGATCTATGCCGGGCAGAGTGGCCAACAGGATGGGTATCACATGCACCCTTCCCTCGGTGTATCCATTCTGGCCAGACACCAGCGGACGCGCCACACTCACGAAGCACTGCAGAGCCGCCGTCAACTTGTGCGGCTCAGTGAGAGAGTCCAGAGTCGTATATACCCTCTCAATCACTCCGGGAATGATAAGTTCTGGCCTCAGATCGGCCAGCAACTTGAACACCTTGCCCACATCATTGGATCCCACGCGGGAGTACATCATCTGAAACGCCACCGGTTTCATGCTCACCACGAACGCTGTCACGCAATCCTCCGTGAGCCGATGCTCCTCCGGCACACGGCGCATCCACGACGGCTTTCTGTAGCGTTCAGCAATCAGGCGACCCTCGAAGTACTTCACCAACTGCACGAGGATGTCGCTAAGGTAGTGAACCCACTTGCCCGAATTCGCCGGATGAAGATAAGACTCAATGGTTCCCATGAATTTGTCCAAATACTTCTGACCCGTCGACTTGGGCCCGAGTATCGACACAATCCACATGGACACAGAAGATGCCCACAGATTCTGAATCCTGGAGCTGCCGATGTTCTTATACACCACCGGCAGATCCACCGATCGGAGGATCCGTGTGAACATCACCGGCAAATATGGTTCCCAGTCAATCCTCCCAATATTATGACTCGACGTTGACGCCATCAAGTTCATAATGTCCACATTCCATGATGGATTGTGATACATATTCCACAAGTTCATAAATCTATCCAGCCACAATTCATATCCCTCATAGGGATTCAGGAAAATCCCCAACAAATCCAACACAGCACACTCCTTGCCGGTGTCTAGGGGCTCCAATTGCGGATAGAGCTCATCGAGAATCTCCTTGGTCGAGGATTTGGGGAAATAGTAGGCACAACACTGAATCACATACTGCAGATTGGATTCCAAGGACCTAAAAGAGAAAATGCGCAAAGATTGGAGAGAAACAATAAAATCTCTCAGTAGAGATGTTTGCGTGAGACACAGTCCGACACCAATTTTGAACCATCAAATACCCGTCCACCAAATTAAGCAATTCCCTCCCACCAGATGATGGATGACACAAAATGAGAAAGACTGGCATTGAATGGAGTTTCTTGCTGAGTTTAAGCTTTAAATTATCAGGAAAATATCTTCAGATCAACTTGAAATTCAAATAAAGTGTTTAAAATTATAACTATAGGGGAAAGCCTTGAGGGATGGCACACAAAAATGATGTCCAAGTTTTGTTATTTTTTCTGATTACCACACAAACCGAATCGATCCTCCAACTATGGTAAAAAAAATCTCTCACTAACTACAGTAGGAATCTCATAAACCGTGCCTTCATAATCCGTGTGACGTTTCAGGCGTTGCATTCAAAAATTATTTGTTTGAATGCAACGGCAATTATTCGTCAATTGTTTTGTGAAAAAGTTAAATTTGATCAACATTTATGTATTAAAATGACAAGAAAACATACCAGCACAGCCCTTATCAATAAAACAAAAGCTGTCGACATTATTCGTTGTACATTATTCCAATTCCGATCTAAAAACCGTTTGAATATTTTAAAAATCGCACGGATTACAGGGTTGACGATTCTGTCAAATTGGGTCCCAGTCGCACGGTTTATGAGATTTGTAATTTTTTGATCAAAATTTTAAAAATTTTC
>CAKKOB020001243.1:0-11959 GCA_918844115.2 Phlebotomus perniciosus | reverse complement strand
CCACGGGACGCACAGCAGGGCGCCGCAAAATTGCTGCTCCGATCACGGCCAGTCTTCAGGCCGGAACAGCGCCTGAGGTGGCACCACATGCCACAAACGCTACACAGCACGGAGGCTTGAGTCCTTTTAATGTGCAACCCGCAGACCGAGCAAATCCAGGTCGGCCCGGGGTTACGCTCAATCCCAGCCAGGAGCAGGAGAGCAAGAAGCAGAGTGGCCAGGGACCTCTGCTTCCTAGGACAAAAAACACCGAAGACTGTAGCGTGCTGCATCGGGGCCCGGGGATCGAGCTTGGGTTCGTGGCTCCTGGCCGGCCTTGAGGCCGGGTAGCTTCGGCGCGTAGAGCCGTCCACGAAGAAGCTGGGCCCACAGCTCCTCAAGACTGGTAGAATACTGCCTCCCCTGAGCCTTATTTTTGGAAAGACATGAATTTTCCTCTATGAAGGAGATCAATTTCTCCACTAGAGAATTGGTCTTCTTAACCCATTGAAAATGAGTTAAAATAGGCCCACAGATATGAATATTACATTAATAAATGAATTAAATGCTCACTTATCATTCTTTGTCACTCATTTTTCATCCTTAGAAAACACAAAAAGCAATAAAATTTACGTTTTTATCCCAAAAGATCGAGTCGGAAAGATTCGATCGATTCGGTTTCAAAGTTACCGATATATCAGAATCGGTCGATTTCATGACGATTTCGATCGATCGACATTTCAAAACATCCACCCCTGGATTGAACAGTTAAATCCGGGATTACTTGCTGCGATACAAAGATGAAAGAGGGATACAGAGGGTCAGTATAGGCCTATTCGTAGCGGAGACACAAACCTTGTACTCTCTACTGGTTGGATTTTGACCAAAACTTAATGTCGCGGATTTTTTCGTATTAGTTTTTATTACTTCTTTAAACATTGCCACAATTTCTCCATGAAAAAAAAATGGCCCTGAATCTATTTTGATTCTAACTCCACGGAGAATTTTACGCGATTTTCAACTGGTTTCTGTGAATTCGGGGTGAAAATTTGGGCATTTTGTTTTAAGATGATGATAAAAGATATAATGAGAATTGGATGATCGGACAAAGGATGAGAGCTATAAGAAACAAATGTGATTATCTGATAAAGAAGCGATGCGAGTGCTGAAAAAAATGTGCAAAAGTTTTGTACATAATTAAATTGAATGTTTTTTCTACTGTAAATTTGTTAACATTTTGTTCAGTGAAAGAGATAAAAGAGAAAAAAGAGACATTCAATTCTCACCGGAGACAATGAGAGAGAGAAAGAGAAAAAAATTACAATTGAGAAAAGAATACTTTTAGTTTATAGGTTTGTGAGCTAATTTTTTGCGTGTGCGGTCAATTTTTTCTTCTTCTTTTTGATATAACATTTTGTGAGTAAGAAAAAAATAAGGTTTTATTTTGCGCAATTGTGTGTTTTATGAGGCGAAGTTTTTTTTTTGTATAATTAGTCTTTTTGGCCCATGAAGAAAAATTCTGTGTGAGGAGTCACTTTGATAATAAAAAAAAAAAGACAAGAATATAGAGAGAAAAAAACAAAGAATATAAAGGAGAATTCTAGTCTAGTGTTGCAAAACATTACAAACACCGAAAATGACACCGTTTTATGCATGAAAATTTATTTATTTTTGCAATTTCTTCCTATTTATCTAAAAAAAAGAAAACATATCTTCCAGAAATTTACCAATTTTATTTTTCTTTAGTCTTCCCTTTGAAAGAAAAAAAAATAACGTGGACTCCTTCCAAATAAACTCTGACGCGCAATTGGGCTCTGCCTTATTCAATTCGTGTTTGAATATTTAAGAATTTCCGGAGAGAGGAAGTTCCGAAGCACAAATTTGCCGGAATATGTGAATTTTGCATGAGTCCAATTAATTTTGTAAAACCAAGAATCTTTTTGTCTCTGAAACAGCAACTTTTGTCCTACTTATGAATCCTCCTTTCCCCCTCGCCAAGTGACGCGGCATCGAATGAAGCAAATTAATCATCACACAACTTTTTTTTTGTACAGATATATTGGGATTTTATTTTTTATTTCAATATTTATAATATTCTTTTGTCACACAATTATTAGATTTTCTCTAAAACATTGAATACACATATTTAAATATTACATGTATAATAATTCTTACACTTGTAATAAGAGGTATCAAAAAAACCCGAGAAAAGATGAGAAAAAATAATGAGAAGAGTGACAAAGAGGAGATAAAAATTTGAGATATTGAGCTGTTTTCAGCTTCTTATCGTTTTACAAAAAGGAGAGAAAGTGGAGAAAAAAGCGGGAAAAGAAGTGTTTTTTTATTAGTGGAAAATGAAAAAGAGAAAAAACGATTATTAATGACATTGTAATGGTAAAATCTTCCTAAAATTCTCCAAAATACAATTATTATACACAGAAGAAAAGAATAAAGTCTTTCAATTTGTTTTCTTCAACATTCTTTTCAATCAACTTCAGCGAGAACCAATCCCGGTAAACATATCTTCGATCGAGTGGAAACTATACGGACTTCCGTTGGAATTTTCCTATTAGACTTCCGCAAAAGATTTCATCTAGATGGAATATTCCATGGACTGTTCCACTGGAATTTTCTTGCTGGAAATGTCCCTGCAAATTCCTTAAGAAATTCAATGGAATTCTTCCAATATTATTCCAATGGAAAATCCATGAAATAATTCCAAGACGCCAGTTCGAATGAAAATGAAGGAAAAGGGGAAGGAAATTGCACAAAAACGCTAAATAAAGTCAGTAAATACAATCTGAGGGTTTTTCTTAATTTTTTTATGTTAAACATGGAATTTTCTGCAAAAATTCCATGGAATTTCCGTAATAAAGAGCATTGGAAAAGCCACTGGAACATTAAAGGTAAAATTCCAGGGAGAACTGGAAGACTTCATAGAAACTTCCATTGGAATTCCAGTGGAATTCTTCCACCAGGTAAAGGAAATATGCCATGGAAATTCCAGTGGAAGATTCATGAAATTATTCCAACCTTTCCTATGGGAATTTTGTTTTAGACTTCCATACGACGCCATGGAATTTTTCCATTGGAACAGTGGAACATATCATTGGAACTGTGATGGAAAAAATCCAAAGATTATGGAAGTATTAGAAATGCTCATGGAATTCCTATAGTTTCTTCTTTTTTACTGGTTAAATGAGTTAAATGTTTACCGGGATTGAGCTCAATTAAGCAATTAAACAATATTTAAAATTATAATCAATAACATTGGCCACTGGTACAAATAAATGCTTCACAATTTCTTTAATGAGAATTATAATAAAATATATATATATATTTTATTTGACTAATAATTATATTGCACTAAAGACTCTCCTTTGAGTTGCTTCTGCGCTATTTCTTTGCCAAAAGAAGAATTTTTTTTCTTTTATGGAATGATTGGTTGTCAACGAAAATCAACAAGAGAAATTTCTTCAGCGCTTTCAACTTTATCAAGAGAAGAGTCCTTCGTCGAGGTTTTTCCTGCTGAACAATTAACATGACATAGAAATTCATAAATCTTATTTAATTTCTAAATTCTCTCCATTTTGGTAAGTTTTTTTCCCTACAATTCGACTAGAACTATTTTGTTTTTCTTTTCTTTCAACCTTCCTTTATTGGAAGAACGTCTGATGGTATTTCAACTCTTTCATTTTTTACTGATGACGTTGATCTAATGAGAATTCTTGGTCTGTAATCTTATCTAAAGGATTTTCCATTTATAGTTTCTACAAATAGGATTTCACTTGAATTTACGGTTTTTCATAAGAGGATTGTCGACGTTGAAGCTTTCTTTGGTTTAAGATTCTTCAAGCTGCAGGATAGATGATTTAAAATTAGTTTTTTTTAAGAAAATATTCAATGCCACAGGCAAATACACTCAGAAGAATCATTTTTAGACTTTTTCCATTTATTTTGAGGTTATGTTGACTGACAATCCTTTGAGGTTAAATTTCCTTCTTGAATCTGATTAATGACGAGTTAGTTTTTGTTGTACAAACACTGACTTAGGAAGTCATCTTAGGAGAAACCGGAGCTAAATTAGTTAGTAAAAGATTTAAACAGCGACATTTTCCTGTTTGAAATAGAAAAAAAATGCATTGAAAAAGACCTCTTTCTTTTGTGGCGAACTCAAAATGATGATTAAATTTTGTTTTAACTGCAAATTTTGAGGTTAAGAACTGTGTCGTGAATAAAATAGTTGATCTTTCTATTTGTTTTTTGATTGGGAATTTGATTCCGACCACCATCCTTAAGCCTTCCTTCTGAATCTCCTGAAAGATGGCCCAAGGAAAATTATCCTTCAAGCTTGATCAGTTTCTTCGGATCAAGCTGTGCGCGTTGCATGTCCTTAGGGGGTTTTATCAATAGCATTAATAAATCGTTATTATACTTGGTTTTAACGCCACCTTGACTGATCTTGTTGTTGAGTTTTGATGAGGTTCCTCTAATGCTATAAGGGAACCACCGTCTTATGAAATAGACCAAAACGATCATCTCCATATAATGGTAAAAAATCCATTAATCCTCTTATCAATTGAGATGTAGAGTTTTTCAACTTAGGTATGTGGGAAATTTATAGTTATGAAAGTCTCGAGTGAAAATAGATCCAGTAGATTTGTTATATCTTTACAGAGAGGAATATTCGTATCAATGAATTTCTCACATCAAACTGTCAAAACTGACAGAACTGTCAAAAATAACTGCGTATCGGTACTTGCTATAAAATGGCGTAAGTAAAATTATGGCAAAGTCAATCAGTAAACTTATCAAATGAACGGATACATGGATTTCTTACCAAAAGAACCACTTGGAGATGGTCGTTGCCTTAATTACATCTTATTCTAAACCTACCATAAGTGCCTTAGTCAATACGCCGTAAACGCACAATGTTAATCAAGTTTCCCATTACAATAATGATCCCAGTGGAATCCATGAAAACAAAGATTCCATCTGGAGTACCACAGGATTTTCAACTTACATATCTAATTCATCCCCAGTCTGCAACTTATAGTTAACACCCAATAGGGCCAAATGTAGGCAAGCAATTTCCAACTTATCCGTCCGTAGATTATATAAGCAATATTTCAAACAGTTCCTATTTACAATTCTATTTCAAGTCTCTTCATCAATAGGGAAATTTTTAGATTGGAAATGAAGTGAAATTTTAGGCCTATCACATAAACTGTGAATCTTAAAAGAATCACAGCTAAAAATATTTAATATTTAATAAACTTTTACTTAATTAATAGACAAAAGTCCCATATTTATTTAATTATTGCCTTACTTTGTTTCTAATTTAAAGGCCAATTATGAGACATTCCTTTTACTTCGCTTTTTTTTACACACATAGGCTAAGCCGAGAGGAAACTTAGCCAGTTCAGAACCAAAACCAGTTCCATACGGACTATAAACTCGGACTTGTATTTTACAAAACGCAAGTTTTGATTGTTGTCAGGATTGGCGTCAGCGGGAAATAGGTGCTCCCACACGGTCTGAAACGTGTTGTAGGTTATTAAAGATCACAATATTTAGAACCATGGTGAGGCCCTAAAAGGAACTTTGATATGAGTCTGAGAAGGTACCCCTATGTCGCCACCATCCACAAGCGAAGAAAGAATGCCTAAGAAGCTGCTGAACTCCAAGCCTGAATGGACCCGACTGAAAGGTCGGCCTAGGAGGACAAGGTCCTAAATCAGCTGGGAGTGTTGCGGTGCTGGAAGCAGTTTTGTTGCGGTTGCAATTCAATTACAACCCTGCAAGGAACTGGAGAAGATAAATTGGCGCCACCGTCGCGGCGAACGGTGGCGAAGGAGTGAGGAGAGAGAGAGATGAAGGTGACACGATCTCTTTTAAGAAATAAAAGGAATGAAATAAAAGGAAATAAAAGGATTGTGCAACAGTTTAGGATTGCCGGAAATGGAGAGACCTGGAGCAGGGGACCCTGTCTCTTAATGGTGATGTAGCGCCACGGAAGTTATGTGAGGATCAATTTTATTTGCGAAGTGAAAACTGCCTCAAGACTTCGAGAAGTCGCGTCTTGAAACTTGTCCATTGCATATACGCCATAACCTCAAATAGAGTGCAAGTTCACAGAAATAACAATATGTATCAGTGCGACAACGAAAACAATTAAAAGTTGGTGTATTGTAAATGCAAAACTGCGTTTATAGTGTTACGGAACTGGCTAAGCCTCCTCTCGGCATAGTCCATGTGTGTAAAAGTCCTTTTATTTGCAAAATGATAATGAAACTGCCCTTGGGGCTGTTTCAGCCAGTTTTTCGGGGCAGTTTTATCACTTTGGTGTTAAAGTTTAATTCACGTTTACATGATGTAACTATCTCGAGTTTTTCTTCGAGTATTCCACAGAATGGAATAATTGAGTTACTTTTCATCGCAGTTTCACTTTTTTAAACTCCTTTTTATGTCATGAGAAGAAAATCATTAGGTTGAATAACTTTAAAAGACATTCTTTGCGGTATTTCCAGCTGTAAAATAATAATGTTGAAACCGTTTTTTTTTTAACAATTCTGACTTCTTCAATGCATCCAGAAAAGAAAAGATTAGAGCCCACCCTCCCACCCACAGAATAAGGTATAAGGTATTGTTATTTGGCTGAAAAATCATTAACTTATATGGATTAAATTAACCTCAAAGGCTGTCCAAATCAGCCCCAGCCCGGGGCAGATTTAGACAAAAACTCTTACTTTGGTAATTTCTCCCTAGTTTAGCCCCGATCTCCCCTAATGCATTCCTCTGAGTGTATCAACTTCTCTTTAGCTTAGTTTCTATAGCTCCATCGACAATCCTCAACTACTCTCGGTCCTACAAGGTCTTCACACAAAACATCCTCTGAGTGATTTGTTTTTTTTTTCTTCGAGACAAAAAGAGTTTTTTTTTTTGAGACGAGGGAGACATTAACAACACCTTATTAACTACAATATCCATCTATCCTCCTCCTTGCACGGGAGAAAAAAAAAGAAGTAAAATTCTAACCACACCAACCTGTTTAGTTGAGATCGAGGATGCTCCTCGCTTCCAGATGATCCTTGAGCGAGTTGAATAGCTGCAACTGCTGTTCCGGCTTCAGTGTGTAAACCTGCGCCAGCAACTTACCCGGCGAAGCCGTTCTGATGAAACTGGAGATGTAGACATTGACGAAAGTCGCCATGAGGAACTGACAATCAAAGCGATCCATAATGCCTCCATGTCCGGGAATCATATCACCGAAATCCTTGATCTTGAAGGCGCGCTTAAAGCCAGAAGCGAAGAATCCACCAAACGGTCCAATCACCGAGCTAAAGACACTCAGTGACAGCGAGTGCAGCATAAATGGATACATAGTGACATTCCTGCCGAGGATATCGTACTCCTGGGAGCGGAACAAGTAGCTTGGCTCACACTCGATGGCCATCCTGACCGAAGAAGAGTAAAACAGAAGGAAAACACTCGTAAGGAGGGAGAAAATTTGATTTTTCTATAGAAAAATCGTCTAAGTAATAAAACTAAATAAGGTTTGAGTCTTTGCTAAACACTAAATAGAGCTGTGTATTGGCTAAATTAAAATTTTTGAGACATTTTCTCTGTTTTTATCAATTAAGACGCTGAAAGAATGTATAAAATGACTTCTAACAGTTTAAATTTTTACTTATGTTTAGCCATGACTCAACCCCAAATATGTCCTTTTAGCCAAGATTCAATCCTTAATTAACCAGAACATGCCGGTTAAACTTACTTGTTGAGCTTCTCGTTGTACTCAATGGGACAGACAAAGTACTGATAGTGGCAGAGGAACCAGGAGAACATCAGCCCAAAGATCACCGTGGCGAATCCACCTCCAACAAAGCCCTCCCATGTCTTCTTGGGACTCAACTTAATCAGCGGCGTCTTCCCGAAGAAGAATCCAAACACATACGCCATCACATCGTTGCAGACAATCATTGACACGGGGACAATGAACCAAATCATCCCCTCAAAGATATTTTGGATGATCAAGTAGCTCTGTGTCACCACAATCAGCAGAGCCACATGCGTCCAGGCGAACAGTGAGAATTGCTTCATGTAGTACTTCTTCACCAGCGACAGCACGAACCACACGAAGCCGACGCAGTACATGGAGAAGGAGAGGAAGCGATGGTACTTGACCAGGAAGCGCAGATACTCCAGCTTATTGATCACCACCCCAAAGTAGTCCAGGAGATTCTCACCGTAGAAGAAGTAGTTGGACGTGAGGAGGAAATACCAGGAGAGGGAGCGGAACCACGGTAATCCGTGGATGCGATACACAGAGTAGCCGATCGAGATGATCTCCTCGAAGCACTTCACCTGCACGAGGAGGGTCTAAACAAACCAAAGGGTGGAAGAATGTCAACTGGAGTGAATCTTCTCAAGTGTTTTAGGATTTTCTAAAAATTCTTGTTTTAAAAAAATGAAAAGTCCAGTAAGATTTCTTAACGCACGTTGTATCATATGTATATATGATACACAAATGTTTTTCTTAATTTTTCCAATATTTTAAAGACGTAAGATTTTTTAAAATATTCTTATGGACACTTTCTAGGTGGAATTTATCTGAAAAACCATTTGTGGAACCCTCAAAATTCTTATATGAAGTGAAAAGGGGTTTAGGTTTAAAGTATTGGGATTTCTTTAACACTTGAATGGTCACTTGGGCGATTTTGGAACGTTAGATACGATGAGTTTTAAGCTAAATCCTCACTACCAAAATTATTCATCAAACCTTCAACAAGTCAATAATCAAAAGATTTACTTTATTTTAAGCCTTGCTTAAAGCTTTCGGCTGAGTTAATGCTTTAAGCTGACTTAAAAACCTTAAATCTGGCTCAAAACGTGAAGATGACTTAGAAATTCACAGCTGGCTTAAAAATTAAGATACTGTCTTTAAGATTCAGGCTGTTTTTAAATTGTGAGTTTTTTTTTAAGTTTAAAGTTGAGTTAAGCTCAAAGCCATCTTAAAACTTGAAGCTGTCTTGAAGCTTTATGCTCTCTTTTAGCTTTAATCGGATTTTAAATTCAAAGCAAGCTTAAATCTTGAGCTTGAAACATATTTCGACGGGTTAGGATAATAACATTACAACTACTGTGTATAAGCATAGGTGTTGGAGAATATCGGGCGATATGCGATGTTTTTTCATGTTAGAAGGTTGGCAGTACTGACTGCAATAATGAACGTAGAATTTCATAGAAGGAATTTGGAAGCCATTGAAAACGCGTGTATATTTAATCAGTGAGAAAATAAAAAGGTGAATTAGTATCAAAATCAGTCTTTAAATATCACATAAGGGCTCCGAATTATCACAGAAGTTTCCCGTTATCACAGACGAACATCACGCAGAGAGATAGAGAGATTTTCCGGTCATTTTCACCGGATTAATTGATCTATTTCTCTCTCCACAGATAAAAGCTAAGACGGGAAGAATCACAAGTCAAGGTTATTCTAATGCAAAGCTATTCATTCTCTCCCTAAGGTAAAAATCCCACAATAGGAGTTAATATGTTATTATCCTAACCCGTCGATTTAAACCTTAAAAACTTGAAGCTGAATTAAAGCTCACAACTGGCTTAAAGATTAAGATGCTGGCTTTAAGATTTAAGCTGGCTTAAATCTTAAAACTAAGCTTTAAACTTTTTAAGCTTGAAGCTGTGTTAAGGCTCAAAACTGTCTTAAATATTAAGGCTGGCTTCAAAACAACAAATTTTTATTGATTGAAAACAATAATTTTTATTGATATCGCACTGAAATTGTCATTAATTGAACTGTCTTTAGCTCTAAACGGCTAAATCTTCTCGAGGATCAGCCTGTGTCTATTTTGGCTTGAGTATTTAGACTTGAAGCCCTTGAAGCTGACTTAAAGCTTGAGGTTTTCTTTAAACTTAATGCTGAATTTAAGCTTGAAGATTTTTTAAAAGCTAAAAGCTAACTTAAAACTAGAGGTTTTCTTTAAGCTGCAAGCTATTTTTCTGAAAACCGTTTTACTTAAAAAAAAAAGTGGTTCCAGAAAAAGTTTAAGATGTTTGTAATCACTTTGGTCTACTTAAAAACATGTCGTTAAGCGTTTCTAGAAACCGCCGAACTTTTTATTGCCAACTCCTCGAAAGTTTGACAAAATTAAGGTTTTGAAACATTATGAAGCGTTTTTTTTTTCAAAGAATCAACCGGAAAATTTTTCTTGATAGAGAATTTCCTTACAAAATGTTATTTAAAACTTTAACGATAGATTCTTCTGAATGCTCTATAATTAAAACTAATAGCAAATATTAGCATCTGATTGTCTATTTGTAAATCTGTTTGTAAGAAAAATAAATAAATGAAAACATGCATCGCGTGTGAGAGTAAAATAATTCAAATTTTACTAAATCTCACCTCAAAATCTCTCCTCCCAGACAATGGGAAGTTTCAACAAAACTGCGTAATTCATTATTCAAAAGGGGAATTCATCTCGAAAGACTATAATTTTCATCGCGAGATTATTGAAATGTTTTCATCAGCTCAATGTTTGGCTCAACGCCAAATCTTTCTTTCTTTTTCTCAAATAAAAATCTGATGAGATAATTAATTGTGATTGCGAGTAATTTAAAGCTGAAGAAACCCAAAGTCGTTCTCTAATCGCAATTGTTCGCCAAGAAATTGAAACCAAACTCTCCCTCTCAGCTGTTGATTATTTTTTTGTTTGTTTGTTTAAAATAAAGTTGTAAAATATTAAAGACACTCACCGTCACCATGAGCGCCAGCGGGCCACCGTAGATGATCATCCCGAAGCCAGAGATCATGATCATGGTGAAAACTCCGCGAATGACCCAATTTCTCCAGCGCGCCGGAAGTCCCGAGACGGCCGTCTCCAGCAAATGAGGCACCTTATCTGTGCCCTGTTGCAGATTCTTCGCCATCTCTTCCACATACTTCTCCTCCGGGAGCTTCTCCTCCTCGGAATCGATCTGAAGAAAGGGGGGAGAGAAAAACCCTTTGAAATTGGAGAAGACACAAGAGCGGAAGGGACAAGTTTGATTGACGTGCCCCAGAAAATACATCATAATTTTATAGGGTGGAGTCTTGACTCGCGAGGAACGCTTAAGAGACTTTAGTCGCTAACTTTAACGACTTTAACATACGTTCAAAGCGTTGAATTGCGTTAACCCTTTGAGGACAGCGGGGTCATATATGACCCATAGAGAAATCAATTTTTTTTCGATATTTCCCATTGATTGATTTTTCTCGCATGTACATTTTTGAATACTAGAAAGATGTGCCATTCAGGGAAAAATATAGTTTGGATCTCCGACTTTCCCTGGAAAATTATATTTAGGTTCAAAAATCGAGAATTTTTAAAAGATTGCTTGCAAAAACGGATAAGGATAAACAGAAAGTGGAATCAGGAGCGGGTGCAAGTCTAATAGGAAAGTTACGTATGATAATTTGAAGGGATAGAGAAGATTTTCGCTTCCAAACTTTTATAGTGGATTTCAAGGATTTCTTTTAAGGATTAAAGATTGGTGAATATCCCTTAATTTTCTCCCAAAATTCCAATAAATTCAATTTGCAATTTATGCGATTAATTCTATGGAGCTAATAAGGCATGTTTTTCTTGAATAGGCTTTAAAAAATTGCTAAAAATCTGAAACTCACTCAAAAGTTAAAAAATGTCCCAAAAAGCATTTCTAAAAACGCTTTCGCACTTCTATTCACGTGTACACCACTTCTGACCACAATATTTCCCCCTTTATTGTATTTAATTATTAGTTAAGGTTATGTTTTGATTTTTCCACCTGTTTTAAAAATCTCATTCTCAAATGAAAAATAGAATCAATTCAAATTATTAATCGTTATAATTTCCCGTGACAACCCATTAAATTGTTCCTTGAATCCGATTAATAAAAGCATTAATCAAAAACAATTTTGTTTTTGCAAAACACAAAAGTC
>CAKKOB020001242.1:0-15811 GCA_918844115.2 Phlebotomus perniciosus | reverse complement strand
TATGTGAAATTTTTCGCCAAAAATTACCCTACTTTGCACAATTAAATTGCCGATTTATACATGAAATTATATAGGTTTTGCAAATCTAAAGGTAAAATCGGAGGTTGATTGATTTTCAAGAGGTTAGGTGGATCCACACTATTAAATTAGCTTCAAATTTTTCGAAAAATGAATTTTTAAATTAAGAATAAGACTTAAGTTTTAAGACAGTCTGGCTTAAAAAGGCTAGTTTAAAACAGACTTCAGGTTAGCTTTAAGGTTAAAGCTGGCTTTAAGTTTAAGGAAGGCTTAAAGCAGTCTTAATGCTGGTTTTAGGCCTAAGCCTGATAAAATGTAAGGCTGGCTTTAAACTTAAATTTAAGTCGAATTCAAGGCTTGCTGACTTAAAGCTTATAAAGCGTAAATCCTAATTTAAAAAATCATTTTATCAAAATATTTAAATGAAATTTGATAGTGAGGATCTACCTTTGGACTATTAATTTTTATTATTTTTACAACGAACTTTAACCACATAAAACCTATAACATGAAGAACTAAACAAATTATAATGGAACACGATTTTACTATTTTTTAATATATTTTTCAGACAGTCTAAAAATAGACATGAAATATGGCATAAGTGTATTTTATTTATATGTTAACTAATCTTAATAAAAAGTGCTTGTAAATTGAAAAAAAGTTCCATGTTTAAAGTCAGGTTATAGATCTTAAAAGCAACTCAAAAAATTTCGAATTATACAAATATACCTACTTAGTAAAAACAGATAAATTGGTCAACCTATTTTGATTAAATTAAACAGATTAAAGCATTTCTTGGCATTTCTTGTATAAAAGCTCTCAAAGCTAAACCAAAAAATCACACTTTCGGTTTTTTGAATCTCAAGTTATTTCCTAATCAGTAAAACAATAATTTTCCCGCTGATATTATTAAGTGACGTCTGACTAAGAAATTTGGCTCATAATTTAATTTAGAATGGGTCAAAATTATGAACACCACACCTCACGATAAGAGACTAACCAATTTGATCACGAATGTCTTCTCAATGGATTTTCTTCTCTCTCGCGTGTGGTTTTTTATCTTCCTCCTCATGCTCTCCTTCGTCTCATCAATTGAGACCCAGAGAGCACCGAAAAATTCGTGTGGGGGTCACTTTATCTCGGTAATTTATAGGTAACTTGAGTGACATTTTAGGACTCTCAAAGTGCTTTTAGAGATTAATTTTGATCGTGTTTCTCTTGGTCACAATCTCTCAAATGTGCCAAAGAGGCACAAAAACAGTCATCCTCACTTGTATGTATATTTTTTCGGGGGGCGACAAATTTATTGGTGAAAAAGAGATACAAATTTAATTCACCAACAAAACACAACCATGGATGGGATGTTGGAGGGAACACACAAGAACGATAGTTATCTGTGGAACAGGTGTGATTTTATATGCTCAACACTCATTTCAACGCGCTTGAGGAATGTCTGAGCATTTTTGCCGACGGGAAAATGATCTGATGACTTGTTATGGGATTACCTGTGATCGCGGAGGTGATCCTGTCTTCGAAAAGCCTTGCCGCAGATGTCGCACGAGTAGGGCCGTTCATCCGTGTGTGTGCGTTCGTGAATCAGGAGATTGTAGGATTTCGTGAATTGACGGTTACAGAACTTGCAGATGAATTGCTTCTTGGGTCGGGCGCCAGAGCTCGGCACTACCTGGGCTGCCTTAGTCTTTGTGGAGGTCGGGGTTGAGGGCAGAGGAATGGGTGGTGGTTTCTCGGGCACCTGAGCTGCAGCACCTATTTGCTGATAGGCGGCATTTAGGAGCAAACTAGGGTATCCACTGTCGATAGAGAGGGTCTCAGTCGGTGAATCCAGGGCGGACTCGAAGGAGAGATTATCATCATTGTCCAGCAATTCACCCACATCCGGCAACTCTTCAGTCTGAGGACTGGTGAATATCACTGAATCCACGAGTTGAGTGCTCGAGGAAGTGGTTTCCTTGCTGCTCTTCTGCGGAGTGGACGGAACTGAGAGTCGAAGAACATCGGATTTTCCTGTGATGCGTTGCAGCGCCAGGTATGACTCCAGGGCTTGGAGATTCAGGGCAGCTGCAGCAGCTGAATGAGCTGGCAGGAGAGCCGCCTGCTGAAGGCTGGTCACCATTGCTCCCTGGAGGCTCAACACCACAGCTGCGGCGGCTGTAAAATCTGCAGTGGTTGTCGTTGATTGATTCTGTCTCTTGCTGGTGCCCTGGCACGCTTCCGAGGACGCGGACGACAGGGTGGCTTGTTCCATAACAGCGATTCTCGCAGAAAAAAAAATGTTTCTTTAGCACTCAGATATTCACTGTCTCGCTCTCACGCATGGCAAGGACACGGTGAGTCCTTGGGTGGCATTTTTTTTTCGTCGCTCACAGATATCACCAACACATACGAGGGCGAGCACCTGTTGCCACCAGGAAGTCTTATCTCCCGCCCTTATCGTGGTGGCTCGAGATAGTGGCAGTTATCGCGAGCAGTGTGGCAAATTTCACATGATCCACTGGGGAAATTGCGGAAGAGCTCAACACCGGAGTCACTGGGGGACCCAAAAACAGAGATCGGGGAGAAAATGCGGCGCGCGTGAAACTGGTAGAGACGCAATGTTAGCCAAGTCCACCGTATAACTAAACAGCGAGTGAGTCGACAGCTAGTCGCGGACCTGCTGCCCTCTACATGTACAAGTGCCTCCTATATACACATATGTGGCCCGAGAAGTTGCTCCGATGGGGCTACAAGAAGTGTTCAAGTGGTGGTGCTTACCTGAGGATGAAGCTGCGCGCGCGATACTCGTTTCCTTCATCCCACTCACACCAACCACAGCCACCAAGAACACGATTTTGGCCACAGAGACCAATGATCATTGGACTTGGTGTTGGCCAGGCCAGAGATTTTTTTTGCCCTCGTGAGCCCCGAAAAAACCTCTTCTCAGGAGGGTAATGATGATGATCACTGAGTCTCTCCCACTGGCATTCTTTATTTTCCAATGCACAGTGCATCGAAAAGCAAAAAGAAATTCAACCAATCTTATTGCATTCCATAAAATCGATTTTATCAGAACAATTTTATTGCAATTATTACTCCTAGAATGACCAATAAATTACCTCGCATGTCACTTGCCTGAACAACAAATTGAATAGTCAAGTTGAAAATTTTTCCATTTGACTATCTTCGCCTTCATATGGGTGTGTGAGTGGCCAGAGAGCATTGGTGATGGAATGGAGTTTTGGATCTGTTTATCCAACAAGTTGTTCTCGTCACCGTTGTCAGATATTTATCACGTGCTGATGCTCTTCTTGTGATTCTCGGTGATTAGTTATATTTCTTCTCCTTTCACAACCCCTCACACGCTCTCATATATCTTCCCAGACGACATCATCCATCTAATTGTTATTCTGGTAAAATCGATTGAATTCCACCTTTCATTCTTCAGGCTCTGGTTAAACTTGGGAGGGGCAAGAGTGAGAGCGATCCCCAGAAAAAGCCCAGCCAGACGCAATGAGGCTCATGGTTAATGGGATTTTTAGAAATGATATGTAATTTTTTGAAAACGATTATGCAAAAATGTTTTTTTTTTCCTTATTATGATCCCTTTTTCTTGGTATAAAGTTCATTTACGGCATAGATCAATTGGTTGAATTTAAAAACTTTTTTAGTACTGGTCTAAAAGTGGCCTAAAAGTGATCTTAATGTGTTGGAAATTTAAAGACCTTTCAAATGAGTACCCACATGATGGGATTAAGACTCGAGAACAACTTCCAGTTTAAAACTGGTTTAAACTCGGTTAAAGTTTAAACCGGTTTAGGAGTGTAGAAAATTGAAAGACCTTTCCAATGAGTACCCCCATGATAGGGTTCGGGGGCGAGAAAACTTCATAAAAGACGGAATGTGTGGAGGTCATTGGCAAATATGGACGAAAAGTGTGTCTAGTGAATCTACAAAACATATGTGAAAATGAAAAAAATCGTTAGAGTCGTTTTCGAGATATACCAAAAAACATGTTTTTATATGGGGGCTTTTTAGAAAAATGAAGGGCCTGGTCCTGAGCTCAAGTTTAGCTTATCTATGACTTTCATATAAAAAGTTGGAGTTATGTAAATGTTGTTCTGTGATCCCCGTCTAATCTGATCTGATAAATGTAGTACAAGACTAAGCCTAGGTTTTTGAGCGACCTGTGTTAGTAGGGATACAACGAACGATCGGGAATTACTCAATGAAGACCAGAATGAAATCCGGAGCCAGATTGTTTTAGACTCCCCTTATCGTTATTTTGAATCTTGGTCCTGTCCGTCCTCTTTGAATGTAAGGGAGTGAGACCAAATTTTAACTATGATTGGACAGAAAGACTTGTTTTCTAGAAATTCACCAGATTTCACTATTTGAGTCTTTGTTTTCATCTTCTAGCTTGAAAAAGTGTCAAGTAAGAAACTTAGGCTAAGACCTAGTTCACTTGTCTCCAAGATGAAGAACTTTTACTAGAGTCTATATATGTCTCTAACGAGCCATGGTTCAAACTAACCTTGAATAAGTAAAATCCTCAATATAGGAAACATTTTCGCCTTGATTTGCAATACCTGTGATCACTCTAGCCGGATCCATCCAGCCAGCCATCAATTCTGGTCCCATTGAGATGCTCCATGAAAATGATCCAAATGGATGGGGAAATGGTGTTGTGCGATTGTGTCTTACAACCAAGAAGAATTTGCAAGATTATCACGAAGTGTCTGAGTGTGTGGGTGTGGAGGAGTGTAAAAGAGCATTATAGCGGTGACTCCTCACCTCTCCCAGCATCGTTCGCACACAAAATTCCGCACTTGGCAGACACACCAAAGTTGCGATCCAGTGAAACAAATTTGTGCGCGATGTTGTTAAAGAACATGTTTCAAGTGGGAAGAAACAGCCATCTCGACGGTTGTTTGACTCCATCCAGAAAATTGCTCAACACACTAAACTATCGTGTAACACGTTAAAGGGATAATGTCATTTTTTATTGATTTCCTGCCATGAAAGTGTGAAATGACCAATTTCTGTCCACCGCATCGGCAATGGTGTGATGCGAGAACCGGCCATGAGAGAGCCGTAATGCATTTTAATAGTTGAAATTTGAGTTTTATTACTTGGCGCGTGTACTTTTTCTTCTTCGAGCCCATCGGCTCCAATTGAGCACGCATTCGATTGATGGTGGTTTGTGGAATTTTTATAGAGTTGCATCTCGCGATTACCTTCTTTTTTCGGGACACTATATGGACAATATACGCGCAGGTCCATTAGGCAAGGGTCATCCCGACAATGGGGACTCATATGGGATATCGTGACATGTTTGAGGTTCTTGGTTGTTGCCTGGAGAAAACACACAAGCTGGAGATGGTCCGAAAAAGCTCAAACACAGGCACACAGGGCGAGAGTGATTCAAAGTGGAATATCCACACGAGTTGTGTTATAAATAAATTTATTGCATTATCTGTTTATATTCATATGTTTCGAGAGGCGCAATGGGAATAGATTCAGATGATGAGTTCCATAAAGCCACGGCGAGAACGCAAATATGCGAGGGCGTTTTAGATGGACCCGCTGTGAAGAGCCGCGAGGCAAAATCTCGACCCATGAGTTCAAATTCAGCATCTCTCGCCAGGAAAGTAAAGAGAAAAAATATCTTCGTCTCTCTTTGCAAGCTCAACTGGTCGCGGATGAATGAAGATGCTGAAATGCTCAAGCCACGGCTCTGGTGGATCACCACCTCCAGATGGATGGGGCCCTCTCTCTTCATATAGAATTTTTCTCACACTGAGATCGACACAGTGTAACAACTTGCCATTATTTGCATACAACACCTAATAAGAGGCCACTAATAATTCCAATTTGTTTGCTCAACAATGGTGTTAATCGACGTTTTTGTACCTCACCAATCTTGACTTTGTGCGTGGGGTGCTTCACAAAATTCGGCAACACACATTTTCAAAGAATCGATGGTAGTTTCAACACATGATAGGTATATTAAAAAAGCAATATATGTTTTATTCAAATTTTTGATATTTCTGAAATGAGCGACGTTTGCAAAAGATTTGAATAAAACATAGGTTTAAAGTGAAAAGGCGCCGTTTCGTTATGAAATGGCAAATTTTTATAACGAAACGGCCCCTACAGCAACAATTACTGCGACAATTACTGCAATAGTTACTGCAACAATGACTGAGATGATTTTTGCAACAAATACTGAAACGCAATAATCACTACACAAAATTCTGCAACAGTTACTGCAACAGTAACTACAACATTTACTGCAACACTTACTGCAACAACTACTACAACACCCACTGCAACAGTTACTGCAACACTTACTGCAACAGTTACTATAACATTTACTGTAACAGTTACTGCAACATTTACTGCAACAAATACTGCAATATCTACTACATAAATTCACTAAAATGCTTGTCAAGCGTAATAAAGATTATCTTTTCCAAAAAACGAAATAGGGAGAGGCACCCCAGTTTGGTACAGCTTCTAGTTTGGTACAACCGGTACAACACAATTTTTCATGTATTTTTCTTGAACGGAGCTGGCCCACTCTATTATATCATGATAGTAGGCCTTAAGATAAATGCATTAATAATTGAGTTGTACCAAACTAGAAGCTGTACCAAACTGGGGCGCTCTCCCCTATTTTAAATAAAAAAAATTCTGGTAACCTCAAGAACGTTTTTGATTCATATTTGATACATATATCATTTGAAAAAAGATATCTTTTTTGATCCCTGTTTGTTCTACTGCTAGCAAGCCGTCTCATACTAAGAACTGAACGAATATGCATGAAATTTTGCCATGATTGTCCATATTATCAAACTTAAAGGTATATTAAATGATGATAAATAAAATAACAAAATTTAATTTTTTCTTGGTTAATTTTGGATAAACATACCAAAAAATAATTGAAAAAAGTTGTTTTAAAATATTTTAAATTTCTGCAAAACTTACATATCACATTGTTCAATAAACGCTATACTTCGCGCTTACACCATAAGACTATCCCTCTATAACAACATAAACTGTTTGATAACACAAATTTCGATTGCCTTTCAATCTCCAGTTGCAACAACATTTAAATTTCGTTTGAAAAGGGTGGGAAAGAACTAAATTCCCAGAAGTCTCTCACGTATAAAATTGGCCTGAAAGGAAAAGTATCTGTCACTAATTGTGGGTCTCTCTTATGTGCCAAATTGTCAGTGAAAATTGGGCAAGAATTGAGGTGGTTCACAAATCAAATCAATTTAGTTGTCAATAGATGTATGTCGTGGCCGCGCGAAAGGCGAAAAAAGGACGGAAAAAGATGATATCGAGAGTCCGTGAGAACTTTTATGTATATTTCACACAGTTTCCTTGCCCGGACCTCGTGAATGCCATTAAATATTGCGCCGCGAGAAGAATGAGAGATGGAGGCGCAGAGAGTTGGGTGAATTTGATGGTCAGAACAATGGATGCATAAGTAATTTGTATCGAATTAAATGATCAACGTGCAATTTTGATTTCTCTCTATATTCGTCGTCTCGAGACACATACGAGACCCAAATCGCATGGAAAGGTCCGCCAAATGGTCCCCCCAGACAATGGCATATCCCTTTCCTTTCCGCATTTCCCGTTGCAAGTCAATTTTGCGCGCACTTTAACGTTTTTTTTTTCGCGTCGTGATGGCTCTCCAATTCAATGCGCTAAAGAAGTGAATTCAATGAGCGACTTTTACACACTTCATTATTCCCTCTATCAATCACAGTCCCGATACTTGGACACGCTTTTCAAACCATATCATCGCGCACTTTTACACTCAATAGCGCGTGATGTTGATGGACAACAATAGAACGATTTACAAAAATTATAACGCTGCCCAACAACAAGCCTGTATGTCAAGAAGTGTTCCCCACAGCCGAAAAAAGGCCCCAGAAGAATAGCTGGGAGAGAGAGAGTGAGAGCAAAAGGAATGTGAGACGATGAAGGAGGACTTGGAGGAATATGAAACAAAATACCGAAACAAGCGCGATTGGTATCTTTTATGGTTTGAAGATATTTAATTGTATTATTATATTCCTCATCATCGATTGTGTTGTCTGCGCGCGGGGCCAACAGATATTGAGAACCTGAAGATCATCCGAAGAGGCTCACCAAAAATCATCGATAAACTGCGGTGGGCTCACGACAACAATGTGATGATGATGATTGTGCTAAGCAAAAGACCCGCCAATCAATCCGGAGATGAAGAAGGAAAGCATCCACATTTTCAAAGAGCATTTTTCGCATTCCACCCAATCTATCCCATAATAGATATTTCCTAAAATGTTTTACCCACCAAATTCCTTGTCTTACACTCTCAATAGTGGGCCTTTTTTCTTGCCCACCGCCTCACACAATCATATAAATCCTCCCTGAGATGTGAGTCGCGTGTTCGCCTCATGGCATCGACGATTAAACATGAATTTGTGTTGTTGAAGGAAATCTTGTCTGGAATTTCTTTTAATGATCGAGAGCCGAACCTTCGAGACTGTGAGACATAAACCAATGAATATACTTGGCATATTGGCTGAGCTTGAGAGGAAAAAAAAGCGGAACAGATGTTGATCTATCGTCATTACTTTTGTAACAACCATAATGAGTAAACTATGATGGAGAACAAGAGTTACTTCCTCCACCCACATACTTAGAGAGCTTTCAATTAGTCAGATATTTCGTCTCCTCTCCTCGTTGGAGCTTCAATTTTGAACCTCAAATAAGGCGGTGATTTCCTCACGATTTTACTCATTTGGCCAGGGCTTTTGCACAGAGAATAGTTGCTACACTTAAGCACAAAATTGTTGAGAAAGTTGTTAAAGACATAATAGATGCAGTTTGTATGATATGGTTTAATTAATTTAGGGTGGAAAAACCACTAATGGCCACTTTATAAGAATTCAATTGCTCTTAACTTTTGACAAGGGGGAGATATTAAGATCAGAGAGGCGTACACCACTTCCAGAACTTTTACATTTTGTTTAAAGCTTGAAAGAGCTTTGAAAGTAAGCTTTAAGAAGCATTAAGGAAGCTTTGAAGTGCTTTAATTGAAGCTTTAATAAGCTTTGAATGAAAGCTTAATAAAGCTTTCATAAGAAAGTTTTCAAAAGCTTTGAAAAGCTTTACACTCATTTTCTCAAAGCAGGAGGAAACAAAAATTAAACTGAATATAAATCCATATGTGCAACAGACGCATAGAAACTTTGTTGAAGATCATTTTCTTCTTTACGAACCATCCAGATTCCATTACAGACCGACCTCCAACAAAGTCCAATAATTTCTCCGTAATCTCTCACCTTTATTATTTATTTTGTCACTATGGCTGCAGTGAACCACATCGACTGAAAGTGATTTCATTCCAGCGCGGAGCAGCCCCCACTTGCCATGGAAATGTGCACCAAAGTGATTCTTATAGCGCTTTTAAATTGAAAATTGCACGCTACTCGCACGCTTTGTCGTCTCTGATGTTGTTTAATGTCACGTATTTATTATCACAATTAGATGTTGGCGTTGGGCAAAAAAAAGAACCTTCTCTCTGGGATATATAGATAAATTTATATCATTTCGTGGCCGCGTGTTGAACTCGAATTACCGGGCTGAGAAATCTGCATGAAGTTTACCGTCTTTTGTGGACTGTTATCACACACATTTGCACATTTTTCAACCGACCGACGATGCCACAGAATCCGGACACCGCATCCAAAGTGGGGTATAAGTATTGATTTGGATGCAACTTACTGATGTTATTTATTATTACAACTGTGGCACCAATGGCACATGAGCGTACATGCAGAAGAGTTATTACTAATTGATTAAGTAGAAATACTATAAGAAGCTGTCTCAGTATTGTATTGAATGATATTTTATTGCTGCAAAATTGATGGGAAGCGAAGTTATATCTCGAGATTGTGCATTTGCACGTCTCTCCCAGTAATTTTCATGATTATAAGGTATTTCGTGAAAGCATTAGATGGAGAATTATGTCTTCTTGTCTCACTAATTGCGATGAGATGGAATTTCTCTGGTGAAAATTTTTCGGGGTTCGTCGCCTAAATCGTTGATGTCTTTCGTTTTCCCAGCACTTTTTTGGGCTTAGGCAAATAATTCAGTCAATTAGCTGGACAATTAATTCTCCGCTGGAATGTCTTGCATCCGCCAATTGATTCACGAGCCCCCCGCCATGGCACTCATTGAGCTTCTCGTCAGTTGGTGGGGTCTCGCGATACCCCGCCGGGGTTACCTACGCGGTGCTCTAACTAAGTTAACCCCTCGGCGAGAATCAATTCGGCTCGCAGATCAATCACTGGCGTGCTAATGATCGATATAGTCGCCTTTCGTTTTGAAATCAATGCCTCATTTTGATATACGGCCCATCGTCCAATTGATTTATCGCGTCCAGTTATTTATGATGGCTCTGGCGGATTCACAAAACACCCCGGAGACCACAGTGATGGACACGAGCCGATCACGCCAGGATTGACCCAAGTCCTCGATCGTCACTCGATCGCTTTCCTCCCACCTTTACCTACCTATGTCTTTATGTGATCTGTTTCGATTCTGTTTATGGAAATGCGAGTGTGTTTCCGCTTAACATGGTGATCTTGCCATTTGCGATCTATCGCTGCATCGCGATCGATTTTCAGATGTCTGAAAAATCAATCAACATTGTTGTGATCGTGAAATGATCATATTTATGCGATAGTGTCATGTTGAAAATTTTTATCCACCATGTCCATCAAGACTGTCGGTCATTTGTTTCCTTCTTTGCAGATAAGGCTTTCCCTCCCGCTCATGCATTTTGTCTTGTGCGGCGCGCAACCATTTCTGACTGTTTGGTTTTTGATTTTTTTTTTCGCATGAGACGCATTCTCCACCCGCAAGGGTGAAGAGGACAGCCAGAACCGTGAGACAGAATAAGAGAATGAGAAAGAATATGACTAATGGTCGCTTGAAGGGAAATCAATGTTTGTTCGGTAGATGACTATTGATCCATCAATCATTTTTAACGATTGATGATTTTCCGTATTTTATCTTCTCGATGTGTGCCTTATATTTTAAACATTGGTTTTTTGGTGATTTACACCCCTTAAAAATTAATCCATTAATTTTCATGTTTGAAAATTTGTTTACTAGTAATTGAATTAATACCTTAAAATTCCAACGAAAGATTCTGGAGGCTCTCAAGAAGAGATTCTCAACTTTCGATGAATCTTTCTCTCCTCCATCTCTCCCTTTTGTCGAAGAAATATCTCAAAAAGTGCCGACATGTCAGTCAATTCGCACCGCAGCAGATTTTTGATGGTCGAAGCAAACAGATCATTCGTAAAAGTGATGGTTCCATTATTGACTGATGAAGAGAAAGATGCGGCCCCGAAAGTTGCCAAGAGATATCATTCTAGATCGCGTGCTCATTTCAAGGAGGGACTCATCACCTTCGCCTATGGGCAAGTGTGAGGTTCGAGAAATTTGCACCTCCATGCGAAAATTCAGCTACAAGGAAATAATAAATAATATGAAAGGCGCTCGAGGATTTTGTGGGTGCGATCAGTCTAGCAAATATTTGCCACAAGAGTTTTTCCTGTCGTCACTTGAACCAATAAAGAGATAACTATTTTTGTTGATTTTGGATCATTCAGTTTTGGTGTAAACATACCAATAAAAAATAGTCTTGCGCCTCCTTTGGCGCATGGAAAGATCATCTTCAAAGGAAGCGAATTTGGCATTTTGGAGAATGTGTGAAGTTGCCATTTCCTCTCAACATGTCAAACTCTTAAAAAACCCCATTCAAGAATTCTTTTCTCTCTGTGTGTCTCTCTAAGAAGCCACGAAAGGTGAAAGCACACACGCAATAAAATCCGATATACTATTTTTTCCAAAACCAATTGCCAAAGAGGAAACATGAGAATAATTTTTCCATGATGCTGTGACGCAATATTTGGTATGATGAGATTTCTCACGCGAGCCTCCATTCATGAATGTCTTCATTGGGATGAGGCGATTGTGGTAAGAAAAGAAAATAACACGAGTTTAAGTGAGTTTAAGGTAACATCTTGAGTCATCATTTCTAAGCAAACTAATCTGTAAAGAGAGACTTCTTTGATAATTTATGAACATCTTTGTCAATTTGTACAATTTCACAATACATCCGAAAAGAGATGCTCCAGACACCAGACGGAAGACTTGTGCGCGGGAAAAAGCCAAACTCTTTGAACATCATCGACCATTGTCACCGGAACCAATTCTTTGTCTTCACCTCCATCGTTGCAATTCGCGACATACCTAAAAACCTGAGAAATTCCCCCCAACAAGAGGAGGAGAAAAAAAACTTTCAAACTCGCCCAGGAAATAAATTGTTTACAGGAGAAGAATCTTTTTTTCTTTCACATGAACGACAAGAACAAGACATTAGAATGCGCTTTTCTGCGATAAGAAATTCATGTCTTCTCCACAAACAAGTAATTTACCTTTTGCTGGGTGCCCTCTCGACCGCCCATCACCCCTCACATTGGGAGATATTGTAAATTTGAGCGAATTTCTTGTTCATCTCTTTGGCAGTTCCTCTGCCCGTTCGTGTTTCACCGCTTGAAACCGATGAATGAAATTTCTGAGAGAGTGGAAACCTCTTTGTGCGTCCATTCTGGGTATTCATTGGGAAAAGAGATACATTGTTCTTATCTTCACCTCACCATGTTTCACCCAGAGAGTTGTTTTGGCCCCTTTGCAGCACTCAGAATACCTTGATATGCAATTGCAATTTGATTTTATTTTTCCGGTTTATGGTTAATGGTTCTGCGAATCAGAAATAGTTGCAATGGTATATTACTGAGAATTATTGTGTTAATTTAGAGGATGCAGAATCAAGGGGGAGATATTATGACTAGGGAGTGATGTAGCCTTCTATTGAAGTGCGAGAGTGTCTCTGGAAGTGGAAGTGCTAATTAATAATCGAATTTAGCGGACAAAGAATCGACGAACTAACTTAGCGAACAAATTTAGAGGATTTAAAGCCTTTGAAAATGTTATTGAGCATTGGGAAGTTTTAAGAGCATTAGAAGTTTTTCTAAGAGCTTTTATAAACTTTCAGAAGCTGTTAAGTAAATTCCTAAACTTTGAGAAAAGTAAGCTAGATTAAATGAAAGATTTCAAAATTAATCTAAAGCTCTAAAGAAATTTATTAGATGGAAAAAATCTAGAAAATTTGTAAAGCTTTTCGGATATTTTTAGAACTTTTGAAGTTTTCGCAAAGCTTTTGAAAATCCTAGAAAGCTTTTGCAGATTCTCTTGAAGCTTTCTTAGAAAGCTTCAAAAAAAACCTACATAGAAAGCTTTAGAAACCTTTGGAAACTTTTCAGATAAAGCTTTAGGAACCTTTTTTAGAAAGTCTTCTTAGCAAGCCTTTTTCGAAAACTTTTTAGGAAGCTTTCTTATTAAGCTATAGAAACGGTTCTTAGAAAGCTTACATAAAAAGATCTAGCTTTCTTTGGAAAGCTTCCTTTGGAAAGATTTCTTTGAATGCTTTTATAGAAATCTTGCTTAGAGAGCTCTAGCTTTCTTTGAAAAGCTTTTTTTTTATAAAAAAAACTATTTTGGAAAGATTTCTTAGAAAGCTTTCATAAAAATATTACTTTAAAAAATTCTAGCTTGCTATGGAAAGCTTGAAAGCTTTTTTAGAAAGCTTTCTCTGGAAAGCTTTTTTTTAGAAAACTTTCCTTGGAAAGCTTTTTTTAGAAAACTTTCATTGGAAAGCTTTTTTTAGAAAACTTTCCTTGGAAAGCTTTTTTTAGAAAACTTTCCTTGGAAAGCTTTTTTAGAGGGCTTTCTTTTAAAAGCTTTCATAGAAATCTTACTTAGAAAGCTCTAGCTTTCTCCGAAAAGCTTTCTAAGAACTTTTTTTTAGAAAGATTTAGTGTAAAGCTTACTTAGAAAGCTCTAGAAAGATTTCATAGAACACTTACTCAGAAAGTTCTAAAAAGTTTTCGTAAAAAGTTGTTGTACGTCTTTCTGACTGTAATATCTCCCTCTTGCAAAACATTATCACTTTTTCTAATATATTTTTTGTTGCATTTTTTTCAATTAAGTATTCATATACATACATATAATATCCTAATTTGGATTGCATGTCTCTATTCAGTGAACTGTGTAACCCTGATTATACCCACTTAAAAAGAAATTCCCTCAGCCCATCCAAAGCTAAAGACTCGCAAGTAGACACCTTGACATGTGTAATCTGAGGATTATTGGAGATTTATTTACCCTACAATTTCAATAAACTCCCATGCTGAGGACCTCTATTTGAGCGGAGACAAGAGAGAGACATTCCAAGTGGCATAAGGAGGCAAAATGAAAACATTTGTAAGACAATGATGTTAAAAAATTGTCACATGTCGCAGAGTTAATTTTAACGAATTAACACCGGTTAAGCGCATCAGCTCTTCACTTTGTCATAACAGCAGGAGTCCCGGTAAGCTTGTGCTCATATCTGATAAATGTATCTTACTCCATCTCAAAATATTTATATTAATTTTTCTCCATTCACCGCTTATAGATGACTTTTGGGCTTCTTCGTAAGCCGATGGTCAGCAGTTGATAGGAGGTGTACGCAGCAAAAAAAGGCGACACACACGTGATTTTTTAAGAAGATGAGAAGAGGAATATGACTTTAAGGAGAGTTTTGTGGTTTGGCGCCAATTTCATTGCCAATGACTATTCTTTGGGGGGCACATTAGAGAATTCGGAGTATCTTCCTTCGGGGTTGAGAGCCATCCGGTGGTTTTAGCTTTGAGTGTCAAAACAGGAATCGATAAAATTAATTTATACTTCATTTTGGGTGAAGCAGTGTCTGGACTCTATAAATTATTGGCGCTGATGCGTCTCGCGAATTACCATTGTGAGATGACTATTTTGTCATAAAGTGCCCTTTTTATGGATCTTCCTGCGGTTAAGCAACCACGTCCTGTTTCCGGCATGACGCACTGCTTCATTGTGCTTGAGGGCGAATAAGGATTTTTTTCAGGGGGAGGGGGAAGGGAGGAGGACGAAGGAGGAGCTATGTCGAGCAGAGATGAAAGGCAATCGACAACAATCATATTAATAATTCGTTGACATGATCTTGTACATCATTAATAACGTCAAATATTTTCAATACGAATATAAATTCAAATTTATGAATATTCGTTTTGACACAACACAATGCCGAAGAGGTGTCTTTTCTGCCTTCCTCTGGCCTCTCACCACTCTTGTGCGTCCCTGTGATGAATCCCAGAAATCACATAATGCTGCTACGCGCGCATTTTCCTCACAACCAGCATTACTTTTAATGTGACTTCAATCGACGATCGGAGGACGAAAGGGGTCTATAAAGACACTGAGGAGAAATCATCAAGTTTAAGACGCAGAATTTGGGAAATTATTAGACTCAGATATTTTTTAAGTCAAAATTTACATATCATAACTTTTTGAACTATTTAAAAAATTGTAGTTTTTATAAATCAAACAAAGAAATCAACAGACTAAATCCCGAAAATGTCGAGCTTGCACAATTTCCTGCCATCTAGCGACAATTAGCGCATCTATCGCATAATTTCGTTATTCGATTTAAAATGATGACGATTTCTCTCAGTGTCTCACGTCTTCGCCGCAAAGCGCAGTGTCATCCCGGGCTCGTCGGCGGCCGGGCCCAAGAGAGGAGAGGACCTGGATGGAACTCGGTGGTGACATGCTGGGTGGAGTCCCCATAGAGTTTGTTATC
>CAKKOB020001241.1:6177-17142 GCA_918844115.2 Phlebotomus perniciosus | reverse complement strand
ATAAAGCTTTCTAAAGCTTCCTGAGAAAAGTTTCTAAAGCTTTTTGAAAATGGTTTCTAAAGCTTTTTGAAAAACTTGTCTAAAGCTTTTTGAGTAAGGTTTTTAAAGCTTTTTGAGAGATGTTTCTAAAGCTTTCTGAGAAATGCTTTCTAAAACTTTTTGGAAAAGGTTTCTAAAGCATTTTTTAAAAAGGCTTCTAAAGCTGTCTGATAAAACTTCCCAAAGAAAGCAAGAGCTCTCTAAGTAAGCTTTCCAAAGAATGATTTCCACAACTTTTTATAATATGAAAGCTTCAAGAAAATTTGCAAAATTTGCAAATTTTAGAAAGCTTTCAGCTAATCTAGCTTATACATTTCTCAAAGTTTAATAAATTTCTTAAAAGCTCTTCAAAAAAACCCTAAAGCCCTGGAAGAACTTACTTAAGCTCCACTTCTTTTCCACTTCTCAAAGCTCACACGCACTTCTGACCATAATATCTCCCCCTTGCCGTTAATATATTTGAAATCTCATTATAAATACCTTCAGGAGCAACAGAATCTCGTGGATCGCACAAATCATCTCGACATACTTGGCATTCTATGGGGATGGCCGTTGGTCTGTTGCCTAAATAGTCAGTACTGTTCTCCAAAGACCCACAAATACCCTCCACTTCGCAACCTCTCATTGTCACATATCCATCATCTTTATCTATAAATTCAGATAGATTCATTAGAAGAATTTCTAACCTCCTACGAGTTTTTTTGGCGCCAAAATCTTGCACTTACGAAAGAAAACTGTTCTGTAGCAAACATAATTCTCAGGATCTTCAAATTCATTATAATCCGTCTCACAGTCTTCCTCCTTCGCTATGAAATTATAATGTGTGTCACAATCATCATACTTATCGTAGTCCAAGTCAGTAGAATCACAGGAGTAACACTTTAAACTCAGCACAGAAGCACTGCAGGTCAAGCACAAAAGTAGAGGTAGGAAAGTCTTCATGTTGAAACTGTTGAGAGGTCCTCGGTGGATGTGTTGATCGCCAATTGTTTTAACCGACTGATTAACAATTACTGCCTACTGTACCTACTTATACGCCAATGTGGCTGGGGAGTGTTGTTATCAAGTCATTTCACCCATTTCAATATCAATTTTCCGAGAATTTCAGAAGTCTTTACATCAATCTTCAAGCAAATTAGCACAAGAATGTGCGATTCTGTTACTTCTGAGGAATAATATTTGTTTGATTATAAAATTATATTACTTCTCATTAGAAGACGATTAGCTCATAAGTACTATTTTCGCGAAAAATGCATTGTTTGCATTATCGTATATTTATTATTTCTGCTTCCGATGAAAAGATAAGATAAGATAGAATTCTCTGATATTTGCAAAACCCCCGAATTGTCAAGAAAATCGCAATCAAAATCGACATTATTTTTTGAGATTTATAAGGCAAGGGGGAGATGTTACGGTGAGAGGTGTACTCTTGATTGGAAGTTTCAGAACATTTTAAGAGTTATCTGGGATAAATTATTGGGAATTTTCATAAATTTTATGAACTTTAGAATCTTCTTGAAGATCGATATTTTTTGGTTTCTTTGTTTGAAGTTTTTGAGAGCTTCTACAGGTATTTTTTAGTTTACTTAGAATAAAATTATTGAGATGAAATCTCTTTAAAAACTTTTCATCAAAATTCTTCAAAGCTCCCATTTAAGCTCTTAAAATGTTCCTTTAAAGCTCTGCAAAGTTCTTTTGAGCTTCAATTTAAACTCTTAAAATCTTCCATTATAGCTTCTTTGAAAATATCTCTACAAACTGTCAATTCTATAGAAAAAATTGAAGCTTTTAAATTTTTTGGGGAATTATTATTAAACTTTGCTGAACTGTTAGAATAAAAGCTTTAGAACTACAATTTGAGAACAGTTGTCAGCGCCACTAGCGGGAGAAATCAGTGCCCTCGTGCGGAGAAAAAAATGCTTGTGTCAGTGACGTTTCATTGTTTATGTTTCGAAGTGAAAGTATTTTTCTGTGAAAATGAAGCAATTTCGGTCCCTCGAGCTGGAAAATACACAAAACAATTAAATGTCTGTCACCGAGCTATGAACGAAAGTACTTTTATGCAAGCTTTCATAATTGAGAACTACAAATTTCGGAATTTTGTCTTCTCATCTGAGTAGAGAATAAAACTCTTCAAAAAGCTTCCATTAAAGCTCTTAAAAGCGTCCTTAAAGATCCCTAAAGGGTTCCTTCAAAAGTCCTTTAAGCTTCTTTCAAAGCCCCTTAAAGATTCTTTCAAAACTTCCGAAGTGCCGGATGGAGAACTTTCATACAAAATGTGGAAGTACTGTATGTGTTGCACGCCTCTTCATCCTAATATCTTCCCCTTGTCATAAAGTTTTTTCCCCAAAATTATTTTAGGTAGTTAACTTATCAAAGTGATAAGAGCTTACAAATTGTAAAAAAGGTCATAGTAAATGAAAAATTACTACGTTTTTCCTGGAAATGCTTGAGGAATTCCTAAGAACAGATTATCGGACAAGTTGAGGGAAGTCTGACATTATTGATAAAGCTCTATATAGTGTCTAAAATAATTGATAATCTCAATGGCGGATGTAATAGATTGAGCTGTGGTTTACTTTTTGTCTTCATTACCAAATTCTCAGCTCTTATCATTTCTCGCGCGCAATATTGATTATTAGCGTCATTTATTTGGCAACATCTGCTTTGTTCATGGAGAAATATCAGATAATGCAGAAGGTTTAATTAAAGGTTTAATCAGGGTCAAAAAGATGTACACATCCAGATCTTTCACTTTATGAAAGTTCTCAAAAATTTCAACTAAAGAAATAAGGATTGGCGCGATATTTAAAAAGCTCTTCTAAAAAATTAACTAAAAGCTCAGAAACTCCTATTTTTGTCAATTATTTGTAAATTTTTGCTAAAGCTCTACGGTAATATAAGAAAGCTTTGAACTTCTGAACTTTGAAAGTTTATAAGTTTACTTAAAAGCTTCGCAAAGTTTTTAAAATCTCAAGTATTCAAGAAAGTTCACTAAAAATTTGAAAATTATATATCACGAGAGCTTTAAGTAAATTTTACGAGCATTTAAAAGTTAAATGCTTTAAGATCAACTTCTGACAAAGAGCTTTTTAGAGCTTTTAAGAAAATTCATGAATCCATGAACTTTTGCTATTTATGAAGATAGTTATCTTTTTTAGTTTATGATTTTTTATAATAATAATTTATTGAATAATTTAATAATTATTTTAACACTTACCTACGAGTTCTTAGGGTCGTGTAACCCCTTTCCGGCGCCTTGAACAATACAGCAAGTTTTTATAGCGTCAATTTTTTTTCTGAAGTTGAAATTGAAAGAACAATAATTTTTTGTGTTAGCTGCTTTATTTACAATATTTACATTTTCTTTATTTCTTATAAAATAACATAAAAATTTATCTTCTAAGATTATATTTTTTTAAAAATACATTCAATAAAGAATTTCCAATTGAAAATTTTGAATTTTCAAAGAGAATTAAACAACAAAAATCTTATCCTAAAGAGTTATCAATGTATAACACTTACTGAGCAACAATTGTAACATGTTTGCGTTAATGTAACATTTATAAAATAAATTCAAGATAAAATATCCCAAAACCATAAATGATAAAATACTTATATATTTTTCATATTTATTTGTTAGTATACATAATATATTTTATTATATAAAAAATTTGAGAAAAGATTTATTGAAGAAAGAGCTCATTTTCTTCAGTAAAACTTTTCAAACTTAAAGGCGCCTTAAAATAAGATGATAAACCATAAACTTATTGAACTTACAATCTAAAAAAAAAACTTATAATAATAATTTTGTTGGAAATACTCGAGTACAAAATTTCCTTTTCAAATTAACAAAATACATGTATTTTCTAAATATATTTTTTTCCACCTTCAAAATTTGTTCATAGAACTTACTAGTATGAATATATCATAGATATATGGGACCAAAATTACCGACATTTCATTCAGGAAATATCAATGCCAAAAATAGATGGAAAATAAATCCATCGAGCATTGAAATCTCGACCAAATGTAGAAATTGTCGGTAAACCAATAGACAAATGGAAGTTAGCTATAAACACTAGAAAAAAAAACTTATTGCAATGAATTATGACATAAAAATAATTCCACAATGCATTGCCAAGTTAACCTCAAGAGAGGGAAATTACCTTCCACAACATCTTTGAGACTTGTTTCCAATCCATTTGAATGAGATAAAATACTTTTATACACTTAAAATGAGTGCTTACGAGTAGGTCGACCTATCATTACTTTTTTTTAAGAAAAAACCTATAAATAATCTCTACAAAATGATTGGAGGAAGCATAAAAGTTTTGTCTTCACTGAAATTTAAATTGAAAAAAAATTCCATGAAGTTTATGGCTTTTTGCATATGGCGGCATCTCAACATGTTGGCAAACAACACCGATGAGAGCAACTTCTGCTCAGAAGTAGTAGGGATTCTTCTAATTCCATATGCAAACACTTATTTGCATGTGAAAGTAGAAAATCATGATGAATTTCTCTTATTACTCCCTCCTCTGCCATTTTGTAGGCACTTAATTGTCTATTTATAGTTCTAAAGATTTCACACATTCACACAATATAAATATTCTTTCTTTTTTTGTTCAAATAACTTACGAAAAACTTTCAAAAAGTAATAATTTAACAGAATAAATAAACCTAAAGAGATAAAGAGTATTTTTTGAGGTTATGGCGCGTCCTTACAGGCAATACGGATGGCAGAACTGATAGACGAGGCGCTGTGATCGTTCTGTCTTCTTCATGATGCCCTTCTTGTAGTATTGCCTGATGGAACGCGATAACTTGTCGTAATTCATGGCTGGACGATTCTTCCGTTGTCCCCAGAGCTTTGCCACGCGCACAGAGTCCTCAATCTTGAAAACCCCCTTATTCCTGTCGAGCCAGCGTATCGCTGTGCCGTGTTTCTGCGGTGACGCCAGCAACTCCTTGAGGAATTGCCAGAGGTGAATGTGAGAGCTGCCTTGGCGGGTCTTAGGGCCCACAACAGCATCCACAGGCGCCACAGGCATCTCCTCATCCTCATCTACACCAGAAAGAAAGCTAATGAGTTCCTTGGAAGTTTACCTCAAATAAAATCAGTGAAAGTGACGCTTTGTCATGCGGCAAGATGGCGGAAAAACCGCCAAATTGCGCAACAAGATGATTCACGCGAAAGCCACAAAAAAAAATAAAGTATTAAACTGCATTACGACTCTCACTTGCGCAAGAGACGGAGGGAAATCATCAATGAAAAGCGTAAAAAAGGGGGAAATCCGAAATTATATGAGATGAATAAATTGGAGTTTGTTTTCTCATCGGATTCCCAGGTGATAGGAGAATTCCAAGAAAATGAATTGTTGCCTCGAACAATAATAGTTACTTAAGAGTAATTGTTCAATCATTTACTGTGTCTTCATTGTAAACAATTTAATACAAATTAATCATGAGATTTTCCTCTATAACTCTCTTTCTTTTAAATTAAGAGACATTTTTGAGAAGCTAATTAGCATTTTTTCGTGGGTCAGGGTGACACGATAACACGCGCGATAAGAGGTTAGGAAAAAAGGGACAAATCCAAATTGATAACTCACCATCGCTCGGCTCAGCGCTCTGGGTGCCTTCGGGGCTCCAAGCGAGATTATTGCCAGCACTTGAGGTTGGAACTTGTGTTTGTGGGGCATCGCTACACGCAGCTTTCCAAATCTCCAGTTGAGCGTACAATGTGCCGCCGACCTGGAGGAATAACATCAATAAATTTCGCGTTATATTCTCGCAATTTGAATAAATCATCGGGAAAAAATGTCGCAGCGAATCTCTTATTTTGCATTTAGATACGCGGCCGTTAAAAAAATCCCCAGCGGACCGTTACATTTTTTGTTTTAGGGAAATTTTTAGAATTTTTTTTGGGAAAAAGGAAAAAATTCTTGTCGTTACAGACGCCATTTTTTCTCGCGCGCCCACAAAGACGCGCAATCCAGAAATTGTAGTTGGCGAAGCAGTTGTTGGTATGCTGGTGAAAGTGACAGCCTACTTTCTTCTTGTTAGCGTCGATCTCAATGCAAATTACTTGGGCCATGACGTCAACGCGGTCAGCCATTTGCCCGCGTTTTGACCACTTGGCATCTCACTAGTTAAATTTTGCAAATATGCCCAGAATATCAATTACCTGAGGTGCTCTGCGTGCAAATTCCTCCTCAGACATCTGGTACAATCCCGGGCCATCTTCCATGAACACCGTGTCGATGTCTTTCACTGGTGGCAGCTTAAATTGCTCAATGGTCAGCTGAAGCCACGCTTGTACCTGCCCAGTTGTCCATTGTTGAGGATCTGGGTAAGAACACAACTCTTAGAATCGCAGCTCTTTGTTCTCTCTCTCTCTCTCTGCCTCAGAAAATATAAGACCCTCAACTTAGATTTATAACGATAACTTTCAAAATGCCGAAGACCTTGGATGGCAAAGACAAATTGCTCAGCAATTTATTGAATAGTGAAAATGACAAACATTCCAGCAATTGGATACAAAAATTTTTCATCAATTTCAACTGGCGTATGACTAAATGGGAAATTCTCAACTTAAATTAAGACTTGCACAAAAAAATATGTTTGAGAATTAAATAAGGTGTTACATGCTACATAATTATAGACTTTTATGGATGGAGCGCTAAAAGCTGTGAAGCGTAAATCACAACACAAATGCGTGGCAACTTTATATGCCTTATCTCCTTGATAAGCGCAAAATGCTCGAAATATTACTCAAAATTATTTTATTCAAATAGAGACCGAGATAAAATTATCTTGCGCAGCCATGAGACACTTTTACAATTAAAAATCATGGACGAACTTTAATTGTCGCATTTATAGGACAATGACGTCGCGATTTTAGGGTGAAATAGAACAGTTTTAGTTTATGAACATCTCGTCTTTTGGGAACGAAAAATCTCCTTATTTAACAGATAAAAGATGCAATTTCATGAGTTCCTTGGAAAAGAATCAGTGAAAGCGACGCGGCAAGATGGTGGAAAAACTGCCATAAAATTGCTATAAATGGCATGGCAGTTGCGACAGTTTGACCTGGCAACCCCATTTGAAACCCGCCAAATGTCAACTTGGCTCAGTTCCTTTTTGACATTCGACAGTGACGCATAGAGGACAGTTTTTGCTTGCCTATTTTTGTGCAGAAAATCGGTTTTTTCGAGCCTGTATAAGCGGAAAATCGCAATGGAGTGTCTAAATGTAAGGATTTTGTGGAAATCCAAATAGAAAACCGTAAGATTTGTTCATTTTAGGGCGTCTTCACGACGGGGCAATATTTCCGCTAAAACGTGACATTTTTCCTCTTAAGCGCCATCTAAAACTGTTTATTGGAGCTCTTTGGGGCCCCCATTGATCGTTAGAGTGGATTTCTGTTGGATTTTATGTGAAAATAGGGAAAATAGGGAAAATTTATCCCAAACACCATTGACTTTACATTAGCTTTACCAAAAATGACGGAAATCAAAGGAAACCAGCCAAATTTTGAATTAAAACATAAAATCTTACCTGGCGAAATGTTGAGCTTAGCGCAAGTAGCCTGGACATCGCGCCTGGCGTGCTCGAGAGCGAGTGAGATGACTGGTTCAATGTCACCACGAGAGCTCCAGCCACCAATTAACGACTCCAGTGCCAAAGGCTTGAGGTTGTGCTTCTTCTGGAAGGTCGTATCCTGCAGATATTCGCGGAGGAGCTGATGATCTTGCCTCTTGGGTGGCGTATCAAAGTCCTCTAGCGACTTCTGCAGGAACGAATCGAGATCTATGCACGCCTCCGTGTCGCTCTCCGTGGGTTCCGACTTGACACAGAAGGGCGACGGGACGCCACAGGAGTCGGGTGGTGAGGGTGGTAGCAGGACAAACTCCTGCTTCACATCCGTCACGGGACTGGGGGAGGGCGAGAAGACGCCCAGGATGGGCTCCTGGGGTGGACTGGGCAGACCAACGGCGAAGTAGGGGAAGTGGACGGGATCAGGCTGGGGCCACGTGACGCTCTTGATGGGGAGCCCTCCTTCGGCGAACACCGTGGTGGGGATGTAGTCGCCGGTGTCCTGAGAGTTGGGACTCAGGGGCACTTGGCCGTCGCACGGCAGGAGCGAGAGATCAAAGTTGTCGGTGCAGGAGGCGAAGGCGTCGGGTGTGTAGACGCCAGCTGGGACTGTTTGTGGTGTCTGCAAGATAAAATTGGGGGCCCCATGATTAGCAAGCCAGGTTGTCTTATCAGGAGGATAGGGCTTGACGTCAGTTGGCCAAAAATAACGTCTCATCTCAAATATTTGCATACACTGATCGTGTAACTGACAATGCTTCGTTTTATCATTCCAATAAAGAGAAATGAGGAGGATAAATGGGAATTATAATTCCCCCCTCTAATAAAATTCTCAAGCAGTGACTCCCATGTGACGTAATGATTCAATATTAAACATAGTTTGACCCGCAGAAAGTCGATTTTACGGCCTTGATGCTTCAACTACCGCATTTACTTCTTCATTCACACTTTTTAGCAAACTATTGTGGAGGAACATGTTCAATTACTCATGAGCATATCGAAACAAGCACTGGAGCTTGTATTTTTCTATTTTTAAAACTTTATAATAAATCAAAGTTTTTCTTATTACCATAAAAGGTTATAAAGTTCAAATAAACGAATAAACTTTGAAAAATGTTTGTAAAAACAATAAATAATATCCATAATCTTACAATTCGTTAACACTTGGAAGCTCACAGTTGAAAATCACCAACTTTCGAAACAACAAATCACAGGCCAATAATTGGCTAAAGAATGGCTGCGGATGTCACGATGGTTCTAACTCGAGTGCGACACACGAATGGCGAAATGATTGAGCCGGCGTTTAGTGAAAAAATAAAAATATTTGCCATTACTGGAATTGTCTTTCCTCGCGATTTCTCAGGTGTTAATCGTGGTGATCGCACGAACGCGATCTCCCCTTCCACCATTTTTTTCTAATGGCGTATACCCAACCGACTGCGTCACCACGGCGGCGTCCAACCGCGTCAATTGGCGTCAAAATGTAAATTGATTTACCTCTCTCTCACCATTTGGGGATTTCCAGATCTCTCAGGGGCAACATTCCTCCCCGCCAGGAATGTGTTTGGATACAAAAATGGAACTTGGTGTCTCTCTCGCACTTTTTGGCCAATTTTTTCGGCTTTGTCTTTCAGGATTTTCGTTGTATATAATATACGAGATAAATAAATGCAAATAGCTTACACGCGAACCACTTGAGCCGTAAGAATTTGGACAGTGATTTAGAATTTATTCTCCTGCTCATTTGTCTTTGAGAGTTCATAAATTTTATTGTCATGGCGGATCAGCCATTGTTAAGATTGTATTTGATATCAATACAGTAGCCATATTATTTCCCTACCCGTCATTGAGGATAGTCCATGGAAGAGTCTTTTGAAAGATCTTTCCGCTTGAGAGAGTAAAACTAATAAGTTGTGCTCACCGTCTGGAATTTCCCATATTACGAAATTTTATCTCCTCCATAGCACGCATTTATAATTTATTTGAACAGTGTGTGGTGTATTTCTTCAAATCACGACAATATCTCTTTCCATTTTGTCCCACCTCACATCTGCGCTGTTAATTCTTCGCCATTTTCAATCTAATAGCAACTCCACAATCTCTGGTTAATATGTTAATTGGCGAATGAGTAAGTTGAAAATGGTAATTTCTATAGATTCCACCATCAATTCTAATTATCATTGTTTTACAATTTAATACCTCGTATGGTGCAAAAAATTTATTGACGCAATTCAGTAGCAAATTTATTGAGAATTACTATAAATACAATGTCTCCTGACAAGTCATAAATATTTCCCAATAAAAATCATCTGTGAAAGAGTGTTAAAGGAAATACACAAGAGATTCCATCAAATGGTTAATCCTTGAACACTTTCGTGGTCAAGTGGAATCTTCGAACGCACAAGTTCAATGTTGGATCAATAATGGAATTGCTTTTTTCAGTCTCTCACGCACTTTTCTACTCATTGCCGCATACAGTGTTGAGAAAAGCCTTGAAATGCAAAGAGAAGTATTTTCTTAGCTCTCAGTTTATTTAGTGAAAAAGATAAATTTTAATTTCCATAATCAACCGCTAGACGCTTAAAATAAAGGGTGTGAAGGAAATTGTGAGAAAAAATCGCAAGTAACAAGTACGTAACCTCAACGTTGTGATATGACCCAATAACAACATAAACATATGAATCAAATGACGGTAACGGGTAATGATTACCATGTTATGACGACGTCAAATTGATTAATATTTACGAATTGTCGTAAACATTGTCATTTTTACGTCTGGGTTACCTCAAATCTACGTCATAGTTTTTATCGTAAACTTTGTTAAAATTTCAACGGAATTTAGTCTATTCACAACTCTCGTGATAATTTCTACCAAATCACTTCACAAGTAACACTTTGAAAGCTTTGAAGTTAAACAGCTTTAGAAAGCTTTTTTAAAAAGCTCTAGAAAGCTTTCCTAAAAACCACAGCTTTAGAAAGCTCTCTTAAAAAGCATTTTAAAGCTTTGCTAAACAGTTTTTAAAGCTTTCTTTAACAGCTTTGGAAAGCTTTCTTAAACAGCTTTAGAAAGCTTTCTTAAACAGCTTTAGTAAGCTTTTTTAAAAAGCTCTAGAAAGCTTTCCTAAAAACCACAGCTTTCTAAAACTTCTCAAACAGCTTTAGAAAGCTCTCTTAAAAAGCATTTTAAAGCTTTGCTAAACATTTTTTTAAAGCTTTCTCCAACAGCTTTGGAAAGCTTTCTTAAACAGCTTTAGAAAGCTTTCTTAACACTAGAACTACCGACGAAAAAATACTCCTAGAACTACCAAAGGTGGTCAAAATGAC
>CAKKOB020001240.1:0-25174 GCA_918844115.2 Phlebotomus perniciosus | reverse complement strand
GACATAGCACATTTTGCCACTTAATTTTCATTTTCCTCTTGAGGAAAACTTAGGGATTTTCTGGAATTTTGTGAGGCAAGATTATGAACTTAGTTAGTAAGAGATTTTTTTGCCATAGTTGGAGAATCGATTCGGTTTGTGGGGTAATCACAAAAAATAACATAACTTGGACGTCATTTTTGTGTGCCATCTCTCAAGGCCTTCCCCTAAGCCCGTGTCGTGTGTAAAATTTATTTTGTCTCTCATAGTCATAATTCAGTGAGCTGAATTGAAATAACATACATAGTTCGTGCGCCTTTTTTCTGTGCCCTGCTGGTGTCCTTTCGCACGAAAAAGGAACAAATATTGTCGAGATGGTCGAGATCCAAGGATCGTGAGAGGATCAGTGAAAGTGCCTCAAAGAATCCCGGTAATCGGGATTGAAAGTGATCGTCCACGTGGTGGGGAATCCGCCCTTCCGGCCCACATAGTGGGAGTACACCAACTGGGGAGAAAAGGTGCCTCTAGAGGAAAGAGGAAGCTGAGCGGAGGTAGAACGATTCAGGCATCAGGAATCGCGTCGAGCCGGAGGGCTCTAACCCCATTTTATTCATTCATTCTCGCTTCAGGTTGGTTTGAAGACTTACAAATAGGCTGGCCAAGGGGGAATTATATTAAGTTTCCTTCTCATTTAACTACAGGTTGGTAGACAGCGTGCAGAAGACTTAACCAGCTAATAAGAGAAATGGCGTTAAATCCTATTTCATTGATTTCTACATTCAGGTGAGCGCCCTTCCACATACATATTCGTAAAGTCTCTATAGTTTTATCCACAACTACCCCATTAAATCTTCTTGAAAAAGATAGGATAAAATATGTATGTTTTAGCGCATAGTAAACCCGGTAAACCCCAAGATATCCTAAAGGCTAGATATTTTCACTGTCATTGATTTTTCTGTAAACTGTCATGAAGTGAAACCTTAATTTGAATCTGTATATTCCCACACTCCCCTAACATGAAACTCATTATGCAAAGCGTAACAAAGATCTTTACGTGACGCGTTACGCAAAGTAAAACATAACCAAATGCTTTGTAACTTTATCTATAGAGTTACGCTGTATCTTAAACATCACGCAACACTTAACAAAACTTTGCGCCTAATAGTGTTTGAATTTTTTAAGATAAAAACATGAAATTTTCGATGCTGTTCTCGTTTATTTCTCAGTAAGGACAGAACACATTTTTAATGATTGTCTAAGCCTCTATAAAACCTCTGAACATATACCTTATTCTGTCGACATACTGACCACAGGTTTTGGTGAGCCACCGCTGTTCCCTTGTACAAGTATAAATTTCATCAATCGGACATTTACGTGTGAAAATCCTCAATCTCTGTGGCACACACACCATCTCTTGGCATGGCAATTTTTCACACTCACCTGGGGTAGGGCACCTCTTGGCAATATGAATTGTGAGGTGTATTTTCAAGCGAATTGTTGCTGCAAGTTTCATGTTGTAGAACAAGCTGTGATTATGTGAAACCTTGACATTTTTCATGATTCCCCTCGACATGAGAAAATCCGTCAAGAATGGTGGAAAGGGGTTTTGGAATTGAGGCTGTGTGAAAGTGTGTGAGGGTTGGGAATTGAAGTCAATTTATTAAGTTCTGGAGCGACAAGCCGTAACGATTACAAATGCCAGAAGCCAATTTATTCTAAAACTTCTTCATATGCGATCCCACCTGACTGGCACAAGGCGTGAAAATATACATTGCCATTAGTCACCCCCCAGCCCAAGGGGCGCTCTCAGTGTGAACAACATTTTTTGGGGGGTGTGAATATTGTGTTGGTATCGTTTGAAACCGACATCGTGTACCTGGCGGCAAAAGGCGCCATTGTTTCTTTTTTTAGTGTGGGTTATTGACTCGACAAATGTGTGAAGACGTATAGCGTTTTGCCACCTTCTAAGGGTGTGTTGTGGCCCTTGAGGAATAAAATTCCATTTAATATTGACTCCATTTATGACACACACTCCCGAAAGCACGTTTCTGCTGAGGCAAAATCAAAGTGATAGCAAAAGCTCTTGAGCTTTTAGGTCCAATTAAGGTCCTTATGTATGCAAAAGTGTTCATATCTGCTACTAAAGGTCCTCCATATCGTTTGTAAAATTAATAAACTTGAGCTCACACAGTCAATATTGGCGTCATGGTGGAGTTATTAAAAGAAAAGGTTGCACGTGAAGAAAAGAAATTAGAATCGTCACCCAGGTAAGAGTGCTCGAAGGTAAAGTGAGGATGAAAGGAATATCGCGCGTGAAGCATTAAAATTCTCCATATAGTCGTTAAATGAAAAGTTTGCTTTTTCGCGTTAGGGGATGTGAGCTATGTTATTTGCCATTGCGCGACACAAAAGGCTTGTACACCTCTTGTTCTGACGTGTTCCTGGAGCAAATTCTCATTCATGTATGCGAAAAGTCGTAAGTTGAGCAGTAAAAAATCCATAACACAATCGTGCTCCACCCTGAGTTGAATTTATTCCACATGAGGGATTAATAATACAGTCTGGGAGCGTAATACTAGCATTGTTGAGATTGTTTGCCATAGAAGCACATCTTTGATTCCCAAGTGAAGTGGCGCATTTTTTCCCCATAGGTACGCTCAAAGTTCAAAAGATGACAATGTTTTGATCACAAAAAGTTTACTCGACATTTCTTTTTTAACAGTTCTTGGTCATGGAAATCCTTTATAAAAATTTTCCTTAAAACAAACATTAAAAGTATACTGATATTTCTAAGTCTCTTTCAGACAAAGAAGAACTTCTATAAACTAGACTTATGAATTTATTAAAATAACAAAAGATAATTGAATTGAATATTTCAGAAAGCTCTGAATTGGGGATGCTAAACAAACCATTTAATTAGATTGGAGCTTTAGACCCTGAAAAATTTGAACTTCAAATTTTAAAATTGTTTGTAACTTCTATTTTTTTGAGGGTCAGCCATTGTTTTTAAAAACTATGTGAATCAAAATGACATCTACTCAATGTCTAAAATTCGTCTTCTTAATTAGAGAACATGAAGCCAAATTCATAAATCTTCGAGCTTTGCCCAATCCCAAGCTCAACTGTTCAACATGTTTTCTGTTATTCTGAAAGACTAAAGTCGAGATAATTAATCAAATACCGCAAATACCATATGTGGTTCCTATCCCACATCAAAGAGTATCTTTCATGCCTTTAACTTACCTGATAAACCAAATATGTCATCAGTATAATAATGGCATGTCCTATTTAAACCATATTGTTTACCTACAGTTCTCTTCTGTAGTTTTATCAACTCTATGAACGGAGGTGAGAAAAAGGCTATATGTAATTGTAATGGCTATATGAGAAAATATCGCCAGTATTTTTTAAGTGCCTGAAAAGGTGATTTATGATGAAGTTCTCTTTTATTCTCTGCGGTGCAATTTCCGCCATGGGCCAGTCACTCCATTCAATCCTCGAGGTTGGAAAAAAACATGGCATATCTCCTCGTTGGACATGAAAAACTCCCAAAAGCTGGTGAATTTGCATTTCAAGGACACTTGAAACATGATTCCCTGTCCGGATCTCGTGTTCGCGAAACCCAGTAACAAAGTTATGCAAAACTGGATATAAAGTTTTCAGGAAGTTGTGCATGGAATAGAAAGGCAAAGAAGAGAAAGAAAAGCTTCACGTCTAAGTACACAATCAGACATCAATTTCGGCAACGAAACCAAACTTAAGGCCAACACAAATCCAAAGACAAATCCCTAAATTCCATAACAACAAGTCAGGGATTATGTTTTGGTCCTTTTTCCGTTTTGGTATTCCTTTTGCGAAAAATATTATAGGAGAGACCACGAGAATGTGCGCCATCAAACTGAATTATTGTACTTTTTCCCACCCAAAGCTCTTTATATTGTTTTTCATACCCATTTCTCAACCATTTAATACATAACAAACAGCGTCACTCTCCATTTTAAGCCACCATTATTAATTTTTCATGTGCACCACACACAGTCCAACCGAATGGTGGGTGTATATTTGGACAAAAATCAGTGATTTATGTACATTCTACAAACCATGATTCTATACCAGAAAATGAACATCCCACATATTATATAATATTCTAGAGCTGGGGGAGGGGCTCCCGAGAAAATGGCATAAAAATAAACTCCAAAATTGTATTGTGATAGTTCCGTAAATATGTGCACATATTGAGGGTACTTTATGTGCCCGCATGATTGTTAAAAGTCGTAAATCTCCACATAAATAGGCGCCTTTTTTGCCGCAAAAATAATAGCCAACAACCAGTTTTACGCATTTTTCCCTCGAGCCACTTTCCAACATACAAGACATCACGGCAATTCTGAAAGCTCTCCTTAAATTTAGAGTCACTTTCAAAGCAATTTAAAATTAGCATAAATTTGAGGCCACGAAAATTGGGTAATTTTATAGCGTGGTATAGAGCATTTTGGCGCCAAAATGCAAATATTGAGAGGAAAGTATACGAAACATATACGAAGGGGATAGGAAAGGGTAAAAATGATGGAGTCGTTGTTCAAGAAAGATAAATCTTGGGAATAGAAATTGTGATCAGGATAAAATAATCTAAGTAGAGACAGTTAAGGTCGTAAAAGGTGTTAAATGAATGAGAAAAGTTGATTATTTTTATTTATTTTTAATATAATGTCAATCATTAGAATTAATTGGTTCGACACTGTGACTTTTGAATTGAGTGAAGTTTTCAATTATTTAATATTAATTAGAATATAATTTAATGATTGACATGTCGTATATGTACGTTTACATATGTATAAACCCATACAATATTATAACGTATTGTAAGTGTCAATTATATGTTAATGCATGAATATTAACTTGTCTAATCACCATTAAATCAAATTGACAATCAATCTATCTTTAGACCAGAAACATTAGATTCTGCCCATAGCTTACATTTCCGGATTTAACCAATTTCCCCAATTCCTATCAAGAAATCTTTCACGTTCTGTATATATTTTTTTGTAGGTAATTTAAAAAATAATAATTCGTATAAAATTCACAAAGGGTGGTGTTTTCAAAATAAACAAATATACCCGTCTATTGACAAGTTTCACTGATTCTTCCAAATCACCAATTATTATGAATTTTGGCATTTTGATTGACGACGCCGGTCGCAAATTGGTCGGTGCATAATTCCGCTGTGTTTGACTTTCACAGTCAAATAAATAGGATGATTTACGGTTGGTGGCAAAAAAAACGAGCCCCTCGTTGGGATGCCAATTGCCCCGTCAGGAAATGACGTAATCGACAAAATATCGTTAGCTATAAAATTCGATTAAAGCGGAAGTCAGAATTTTGTAGCAATCACTGTCAGGCATCACTCCCCTATTGTAATGATCCAACCAACTGCAAGCAATTCGGTGTTTTATGTTGTGTGCTTCGAGACGAATCAAAGGCCACCCACGCGCGTGCTGTGGAGCGAGGGTACAACTTTTATGGTCAGGACGGGGGGGGAGGCAGAATTTATGAACTGTGTGAAACTGACGAATGCCATTTATCGCGTGTTGTGCGCACCAGGAACTCGCGATCTATTTGCAAACAGAAAGCTTCCCACAAGCTAACCGGACACTGGGATATGGGGAGCTTTAGTCATATTGATTGATTCGATGGGGCAATGTGGCTGGGAGGAATGCAAATGACATGGGAGACCATTTGAGGACACGACTCACTCACAATGATTTTATGCTCATCTGAAAATTTATGACAAAACGCGACTATGAATATAAAACGAATATCATTCGTAACAGTTACTCACTCACTTTGCAAGCACATACCTAATTGACGGTAATAAAAGCTTAAAATGATCTTATATTTATTATTTTATGTCATTATTTTCTACTTTATTTACCATCATCTTATGTTTTAATGACTCTGCGAAATATATCTGACTGCATCACAAACAATATTAGAAAATGTCTGCAATTTGCACTCTTTTGCTTCATCATTGCACTTCAATTCCCCGAAGAGCTTATTTCACTTTCTTGAGAAAACAACTAAACTTTGCCATTCTTTTGAAGTACCTTCTGGCAATTTCGCAACAATTCAGCATAAATTGGGGAGCATAAAGTCCTGTTAAATTTTGCTGAAAAAGTATAACATAAAATTATATTAAAAATGCAATTGAAATTAATTTTATATCCTGATGAACATCAATATAAAGTCTTTTTCTTCTTTTTAGTTTTGTACGGTCGCAGACATTCAGTCCAAAAGGGACCAAAATTCTAATACTGGAAATTTTGCAGACTCGGGTTCCAGGGGGGGTATTCTTGAATTTTGTAAAAAGTATTCCATAGAAATTTGTCCATACAAATAGTATGTCCATACAAATTTGTATGGAATCCTCATGAGAATACTTTTTCCAAAATTCGAGAATAACCCCCCAGATATATTTCACACCAAAGAAAAACCCGCTTTGAAGTCTTCTAAGTCTTTTAAAGCATTTCTCTAACACTCCAGATTCTCTGTGAGATTATTTTTTTTTTGGTTTTGCAACTATGCTCGCATCTCATGCTCTTCTCTCGGAAAGATCATCCAAATAGACTAAGGGTTAGAATGTGCTTTTCGTTGATAGCGTGCGGAGGTTAAAAGCGCTCTCCATGAGGATTGTGGGGTGTGTGGGTGGCCTGAAAAAGAGGTGCCACGAGAAGAGAGCATCTCGCAAGAATCACTTTTACACTGCATCACAGGTTTGCACAAAATCCCCACCAAAGAGTGTACAAGGGAGGGTCAATATTGACTCAGGAGACAAGAGGTGAAAGTTCGCTGCTGGGTGTTTGTTTGTGGTGCATGAAAAGGTGAATGAAAGGACATTGTTGAAATATTTTCTCTCCTCGAGGGAGAGAGAAAACAAGAAAATCCACCGTCTTAAGACAATTCAGCCATTTTCATCGCTCTTGAGCCAACAAATCCACATAATACATCTTGCAGTCGTCTCTCAACACATTTTCTATTTCTATATGTAAGTTTAATTGATTCCCCAAGTGGAGACACGCTAAATTGAAGCAATTAAAAGTTGTTCATCTAATTGTGTCCCTTAATAGCTTTTCTCGTAATTTAATTTATCAGCATGAGCATTCCAAACACCACCCCAAACCGCTGGAATTCTCAATTTGATTACTAAAGTGTATGGCTCATATTGTCATGATTATTTCAACACCCACAATCTTCATTTTGACTCTCACCTGGGGAATATTTTAGCGATTCACCTGCTACCCGTCAATAAAACCCACACAGTTTTTTTTTCATTTCCAGGTAAATTTAAAGTAATAAAAATCTCAATGTCTTATGAAAAAGGAATGGCTTTCAATGTGCATAAAAAATGAATAATTAACCAATTTTCACCCTAATTATTCAGAAATTCGCTTTTCTTGTTCATATAGTAAAAGTTCGTGGAAAATGTAATGGAAATCGAATAAGTATTATTCTGGAGAACAATATCAGTTCATGGGATTTGTCAAGGAGGAGATATTAGGGTTAAACATTTCCAAATTCTGTATGAAAGTTCCCCAATAATTTCGAAGCTTTAAGGAAGCTTTATTGATCTTTGACAGATAGTCAAAAAGAAATTTCTAAGGGAGCTTTAAGATCTCAATAATTCAATTTTCTAAATATATATGTACTAACAACTTCTAAGAAAGCTGAAGGAATATCTGTATGCAAAAGCTCTTAAAAACTCCAATCAAAGAAATATCTACTGAAAACAAATGTCTGGAAACTAAACCAAAATGCTTTATAAATTTCTATAAGTACTACAAATTTTTTAAAGCCTTACGTGATCTTCAAGACACTAATAATATTGCTTAGGTATAAGATTTATCAAAAAGGGTTTTTTCACAGATTTTTTAAACTCTATTTTTATCCTGATTTTTATTGTTTCTCCACAAGTTGATGAATTCCTAAATGAATTGAAAAAGTATCTCCCCCTTGGATTTTGTATAAATTAAATCTTGCCTACACATACACAACTGATTAATTTTCCATATATTCGTATGTCATATCGTGTGTTATGACCATTATGACTAAATTTGTCATTCATTAAAAATTGTCAATATTCACCATGAAAAATGGACAGAATAATTTAATATTTACGTTTTCGTCACTCTTTAAGCTCTTCCGCATTGCCTTGTGGATCATTTAAAGAAAGAGTCACTGGGCAAATCATTGCTGAAAAGGATTTGAATAATTGATGTAATGAATGGAACAGTGAAAAACTTCTTCCAAAATAATTTGCAAATTGCCATTAGACTCGTACAACTTGTGCACTGACTTCAAAAATCCATTAGTGCATCTTCTTTGGGGCGAGGCACTTTTTCTGGAGGGTTTGAGCAGAAGATGTTCTTAACATTGCAAAGACATGGGTGATGTTGTAAGTCCCACAGAGCGGATGGGTGAAGAAATCTCGCTGTCTAATCGTGCTCTCATGGATGGGAGGCCAAAAAAAGGGCCCCTCTATGGGAGCAAAAAAGCCAAGAGCCGTTGGAAGAGGGACAGAGTCATACCATAAACGTGATGACTGTAATTATGAGATAAGAGCAGGAAAAGTCTGGGAAATGCTTTGGTGAACATTTTTAGGTGCTTTATTAAGGTGGGGGCTGGAGGAAAAAAAAACTTTTAATCGATTTCAACCCTCCTCGACGGATTTCACGCGAAGGGACACGCTAGAAAAATAAAATGGAGATGAGCCAAAGGGGGGTGGGGCTCCAAAATGACACCGCACGTGAAAGTTCTGTGTGGTTAATTTAGTGTAAAACTAATCTGAAAGTTTCAGCTCGATTTGGGTCGGTTTTGCCACTTCTTTTGCCCCAATCGCGGCCAAAAAGACTGCTTCAAAAAAGCTCCATCACAGCTCATCTAGTGGGGATGAAAAAATATGTCTTCATGCTAAATAGGGGAAAAAAATCCTTGTGTGCACGCGAATGGATGAAAAAGCGACGGAGATTTAACTGGATTTTTTGGTATAATTAAATTTTCTAAATTAAATTCATCTCCGGTGTGTGTGATGAGATTTTCCCTTGGCATCAGTGCATGTGAACAGCTCAAATGGTAACTCTGTGTGACATTCGAGCGTTGACTCATGAAATTGGTGACAAAGTTTGATTGGAAGACGAAAACTTTTTCTCAGCCTTTTCTCATCACCGGCATTTTCTCGCCTTTTTTTCTCTATACCGCCATCAGGCCTCTGCCAGGCAAGTCTGCCAGAGAATTTCCACTGATCAAGCAATTTTTTCGGGCTTCTGGGACGTGCTTGTCGTGCAAAGGCCGATGTGTGGTGTGAGGAGGGAAATTAACAACCCAGTGGAAAGTGATGGTGATTATTGTAGACATGGTGAATTTATAGAAAATCCGAGGGGTTACTCAACAGCGCGAAATTCCTCATTTCATGGCAAAGAGATTACAAATTAGATTTCTTGAATGGCTGGTAATTTTGATTTCTCCTGTCGTTTGTGAATTAAATAGTATTCATTAAAGGTTTTAATTTATATCTGTTTATTTAAACGGACGAAGAATTTCATAATATATAAATATCATTATATACACATATATGATTCACATTCCATTCAAATAAAAAAAAAGATATTGTTTCATTTAAAAATTCACGCATGGTACCACGTAAACATCATTATATTTGTTCGATTTTTTCTGGTTCATGTTTAAGTGGTTTAAGTACTTCATTTATTTCAACCTACTAAATATTCATGGTCTAAAATTATTTTTTATGCTATCTATAATTCAAGCAATCAAGTATAGTTTTCACATTATCTAGAACATCCACTGACTTTGTAGTTTTTATAATATTAGTTCAACATCAAATATTTGGTTTCAGCAAGAAGAGAGAGATATAATGATCTGAATTGGTTTACAGTTCAAAGCAAGTTTAATTGGAAGCAAAGGGGAAGTGAAAATCGATAGAGCTTTTTTTTGTTTTTGAAGATCAGAAACTTTGGAAAACTTTCTTAATGTCCGCATACACTTGGGGCTTAGCCTAGAAGACTTAGCGGCTAAAACGAGGCTCATGGCCTTGATAGACCTGCTTTTGGCAAAGGAAATTCCTTAGAACGTTGTTCTGATACTTCTGATACTCTGATAGGCTAAGCGTGATCCGAACAGAGTGCAGTAAAAGCTCCGTTTTAACCGCTAGTCTTCTACGCTAAATCCCAAGTGTATGCACGCCTTTATGAGCTTCAGCATCAGCATATTTTGTTTGCATACGCTTTTGAAAGTTTTTGACAGCTTTTGAGCCAGTTTGTGTACTTAAGTTGTTTATTTTTCAGATTTTTAAAAAGAGTTCAAGACTTTTACCAAATACTTAAAGCTTCAGAAAAAATTGCTGATATTCTGAAGATTTTCTTGAGCTTCTATAGAAATTCTCAAGCTTTTGTGAAAGCTATCGGAATTTCTCAAATTCTTAATAAACCCCAAGGATGTTTAAGCAATTCATTTAGGGCTTTTGGAACAGCTTTCAAAGTCTTTGAAAGTTTCTTTTGTATAGAATTCTACAATTTTGTAAGGCTTTAATCAATCCTTTTTAATGAGGTGAAAATCATGAGCTTTCATAGAGTTTTGAGTTTGAGAGACAATTTCGAAAAGAGAGCTTTCATACGAAATGTTGAAGGATTGAAAGTGGTGTTACATTGTTTTAATCATAATATCTCATCCTTCTTGAGTTTCACTTTGAATTTATAATCTGATCTAAACAGCTCTTGTAATAGAATATAAACTTTATAATTATTGTTTGCATTATAGTGTTGTTTGATTTCTCTACACACTCTGACACCAACTTTCACTATGGACTTTACCCCCAGAGCCCCCTGATAGTATGCATCCCTGAAAATTATCCACTCACCAAAACTTTTGTAATATTTCATCCTTGCTTTTCCTATAAATCTTCAAGTGGTGAATCAAATTACTGGTTGTATTTAGTTTCACTTTGATACCGGGTATGTGTCTGAAAATGACGTGAAGAATGTCTGCTATTCAGAAATTACAAATTGCACCATATATGAACATTAATTTGCCTCTCCAATAGAAATTTCGAAGAGAAGTTATGAGTGAAACGCCCTTCATGTCTTTTGAGTGCCTGTCTCCCTGTAAATCTCTTGCCACAACAATGGCACGTTGCATTTCCCAGTTGCCTGGACAGGAAGGAAATTCTTCATTCATCAGGCAACCATGCGGGTCTCAATTCAATGCACACGTTGGAGACTTGAATGAAAATTCCGACGTAAATATACAGGCATTAATTCAGGACGCAACATCGGGGCTTCAATGGGTGTATAGGGTGTAATGTTGACAAACACAATTTATGCTAATCTCAGAGTATTGGCGCTATTAGAATGATGCTCGACACGTAAATCAACACAATATTTGGCTTTCCTTTCCATACGCATCATCAACAATTTATGCCCTGTTTGTTCTGTTTTATGGGCACAAACCCCGATGCGGAGGAGCACCCTCATATCTGCTGAATTATTATAAGTCTTCAACGACAAGGTTGCTGCATTATATATCTATATATAAATTATTATATACATGTTTGTATAAGGAACTGTGCCATAATTAACCTCACTTCCGGGTTCTTTGGGGGTTGAAACTTATTCTCCTGGATATTTTATTTATTATGGTTTATTTAAAATTGAACTTAATTATAGGTCGAATGAGGCAGCATGAAAGAATTTCTTTGAAATTTTTTCCCCAAGACTCCATTTAAACTGACTTCAATCGTACGTTTTAAATGTGCTGGATTCGCTTGATTTATTGTTCAATTGCCACCCACTTTCCACGGACCAGATGAATAGTTCCGATAATGAGGCCAATGATGAGGCGATTTTCAGAAGTGCTTCCGGAGCAACTTTTTTTTCAATCTCTCAAGCTTCCCTCAACATCATGGCCATATTCTCCGTTGAAATGTGATTCAAATTACACGATTATTGCCCTCTTTCTCACTCTTGGCAATTACATAATATAATAAAAACGTCGTGCCTGGGTGAAAATCGATATGGCCGAAGTTGGCAAGTATTCCCTCCTCCACTCAATGTATTTAGCATTTATTTGCTTTAATACACGGTTAAAGGACTTTCTATGCAACATTGTGTGCTTCTCCCCTGTCCTCGCCACCAAGTTATGGGGAAATGAACTTTTATAGCGACAATCTCTATCCACATAATAATCGAATAACTTTTTATTTTCTCCGCCATATAATACGAAGAATAAACAGAAAAATCGTTGCTCAAGCAAAAAGTATACGCTATTTTGCTGAAAAGGACGCTTCTTTGCCAATGTTTCATGAATGAGGAGGGGGGTGGGAGCAGTGACTTTGAAAAAAAATTTAAGATATCCCTTTCCTTTTGATTCTTCATCAAATTTCATTGCGAGTTTTTGCCCTTTTGATACAGCTGTAAAAATCAGATTTGGCAGTGAATGAAAATCACGATTTTTTGCAATTCAGCCTGGAAATCCAATTTTATGGATGGACAATTAAATAAATCTGTAAGCCATAAAATGTGATTAAAATAATTGATGACCACAATGCAGAGAAATTAATTAATTCAATTTATTGCGATGAAAAATGCATATGCGTATTAATTCAATGGCCGAATTGGACATTTTGTTGATATTTTGGCATATTAAATGTTCGACAATTATTTTTTAAACGAGCTTTTAGTATTATTTTACAGTAAATTTTAATGCTCGTGCAAGGGAAGATTCTTTGTGAAATTTATGTTTCGAATTAAAAATCATTCAAATTGAAATTCAGCATTTTGTGGAACATTGATCATAAATTCTATGCATATAAGAATCAATCGGAGGGTGAATTTTGTAAGATTTTCGCCTCATCATTCGCCCAAGACTGTCTTTCCATGACATAAAATCACAATGATATGCCATTTACTGCATTGAATTGGTTGACTAGGCGAAGAATGATCCTCCAAAAATTGCTGTACATGGCAAAATGTATTCAAATTTCTTTCCTCCAACAATCAGAACATTGAAAATTCCCCTCATTGTATAGATGATTTTTTGCCCTCCACACTACATGTCGCATTTTCATGGGAAATTGCCTGTGGGAATAACCTCATTTGACTCATGAATTTATGCAGCTTTTTTTTTCACTAAAGCCATTGGAATAATTTGATTATAGTCTGTGGTATATAGAATCGCATTGAAGAATATTGGCAATAAATGAGGAATAATGTAGTCAAATTTTTTCAACGTCTATCAGCAAAAATCTCTCGCCAAGTCACTCCCAAGATTGAACTTGGGATTTTCGGTCATTCGATGCCTTGAAAATGAATAAATTTTATGTAATTTTAATCCCAATTCGTAAATTATTGTTGAAAAAAAAAATCTATAGTTCGAGTAAAGAGATAAAAGTCCACCCACAATGAATCTGAAAACAATTTTGGTTTTAAAGATTTTCAAAACCGAAAGTGTTAATGCTTCCAATTCCTTAGTTTATGTTGCAACTTAAATTAATTTTGGAACTCCTTGCAGCGCGGATTACACGCTTGGTGTAAGTTCTCGCCTCATTTTCTTTGTCATGGGGTGCAAAAGTTGTTTGAAAATTGAAATTTTGCCACAATCCTTAAGCTCTTCCCATTGAATAATTTCACATGAGACAAACTTAGCACTGTTAACATCCAAGAAAATGCCTCTTAAGGGGAAACTTACTGTGCGGATCGCTAATTCTCGAGATGGCAAATATGTATACTTCAATGTCTGTCTTTTGAGGTGATTCTCATTCCGTGTCTAATCCCTTTGCCAAGTAGTGTACAAAATTCATTAGTTTCACTCGCTTCTACAATCCAACACCCCCCCCCCCCGCATTTTAGCATAAACCAGTGATCTGCCTCTTGTAATTCTGCTCCGATTTTCAGCCCTATGTCGGCGTGAATTGCAGGGGACATTTGGCAGCTCCTCCATCGTACTATGATGAATTTCATGTTTATTTCCATGCGATAATCCCTCGCAGAAGAATTTGAATATTTCATGTGCGCTGTGGTAAATCATCGTCATCGTGAACTTGTTCTCTCTGTTGATGTGTAATTTACATGCCAATAGATGGGAAGCACGGCAAAAGATCAACAAATCATCAGAGTTCCTCTTTGTCTCTCTGCCTTTCTCGCCTAAAGGATAAACTTTTAGTAAGGGTGGAAGTTTGCGTGAAATTTCCTGTATTAATTCCAACTGGGGGTCTCTTCACTCCGTTTCCCGCCAAAATATCGCAGCAGGTGGCATCGGAAGTGCCTCGCTTGGTAGCGGCCAAAAGCCATCCCTCCCATTAATATGTAAATGGTAGCAATTTGAGCTGACACTGAGTGAGTTGAAAGTTTTTCACAACGGAAAAGCGTATTATGTACTCCGTCCGGAATGGTAAAACCGAAATTGACCACAAGCTGAGTATTCACGAGTGTTTGGGGGCAAAGAACAGATAAAAACTGGGCTTGATTTATAGAGTCGCAATGTTCAGATTTTATTGTGAGCTTTTCCTCCTTTTCCAATTTTACTCCAAATCGTATCGATGTTACAAAATAGGCATATGTAATGCCCACTGGTTCTAGATTTTGTGATTTTTCCATGATTCTGTTATAAGTAAATTTAGCATTGGGTGTATGAAATAGTAAATTTATTCCCTGCAAATATTTTGTAGGTATATTTTTTGCCAAAAATGGCAATTCTACATCCAAATGTTTCTCCGTTTCTCCGTCTGTTACCGCCCTGGAGGCCAAACGGTTGCAGATAGAGACTTCGGGTCTTCGGGGGACCCTCCTCTAAAGTTGACCCTGGGATCAGGACCAGGCCCTTTATTTTTCTAAAAGCTCCCCTATCCCCTATAAAAAAAAATGTATTTTGGTATATCTCGAAAATGAGTCCTGCGATTTTTTTCATTTTCATATATGTTTTGTAGATTCACTAGACGCACTTTTCGTCCATACATGCCAATGACCTCCATACATTCCGTCTAACAGTTTTTTCAAGGTCAAATGTTTAAAATTCTCTTTTCAAGGGTTTTACTCGCTCCAAACCCATCATGTGGGTACTCATTTGAAAGGTCTTTGAATTTCCTACAATCCTAAACCGGTTTAAAATTAAACCGGGTTTAAACCAGTTTTAAACCGGAAGTTGTTCTTGAGTCTTAACCCCATCATGAATTCAAAGGTCTTTGAATTTCCAAGACGTTTTGACCACTTTTGGACAAGTTCTAAAAAAGTTTTTCAAAAAGATGTTTTAGAATTTCATTAAACCCTTTTAGTAAGAAAGCAACAGACTTTATCATCCCACTAACTCCTCTTCCCTGAACGCAACGTGTCGTGGCACTCCACCAATTCTAAATTTTTCATTTTCTTTTAGTTGTAGACATTATTTAAATTCCTGATATTCTGGACTCTGTTTTTTTTTACAAATCTCCTTTATATTCTTATTATTATAGTAATCCTAAAATCATAACTAAATTTAGTGACACGATTTGATCAAATTACAAAATATTTATAAAAAAAACTCAGCCTGAAATAAACCTAACTAAAAAAAATCTAAGAATTCATGTTAAAATCTTCATTATTTCTCTATTCTATGTCATAATGTCATCATTAGTGCATAGTTCTGAGTCTGAATTGAATGACCGACTTTTACTCTTGACGTAAATCACAAAAGTGGATTTAAGGTGCTCTTTCGTTCAAGACACTTAAAAGAGCGTTTGAGAATCTACATCATATACAGGAGCGTGTGGAGCTTAATCTCTTCAATGTGGTGCGCCTTTCCCGTTTGGAGAGGAAGTGAAACTTTTTTCACCAACACCCCATATCCCTCAAGCTCACTCCATGGGTCTGCCATAAATCGTCGGAGTTGTCTGAGAGTGGGGTGTTTTGGGGAAATATTCAGCGTCGTCTGATTCTGCGGAAAAGGCAAACATGTAATTAAGGAATGGCGCCTTCCTCTCCCCGGCCCACGAGCTGCATGAGGAATGAGGTGGGAATGCAATGCTCTGGGAACAATGACAAGTGTATGCAGACAGTTCCAAAGTTTGAGCAGCAGTTTACATCAAATTTATATGAGGCAAATAGAATCACATGGTGTGGTGGAATGATGCGCATTTGGTCGCCTAGCAGAGTGAGAGGGCTCTTGGCACTGCTCTTCTGGGCTTCCAGTGTATTTATGTTGACTTATTTTAATGAATCCCTTAATTTATGGATCGACTCTTGGCTGTTGGAGAAAAAAAAATATTCTGCATGAATATGGCTCTCTGCTAGACGGATGGTGATTAAGGTTCCTCCTTTCGATATAGTCATTCCATAAATATCCGCCCTGAAATGTCTTCTCAACGTAATAGACGTACCGAAAGACGTTCCATTAGAACTTAATTTGACCATCATGCTGATGGAGTAAGCATGCTTTTATGCAGTTGTATCGATTAGAGATTAATTTGCAGATATGGATGTTCCTCCACTTGGATAGCTCCATTTGTAACAATATGTCTGAGGTTTATTATAGTCACACCAGAGAATGTATGTACATAGGTATAACTGTTTATTTCAACCCATATACATACCTAAAGGTAACTTTTGATTTAAAATTGCGACTACAAAATATACCTGGAATGTTCTACTGATTGAATTTCTAAGCTTTCCTTTAAGCAAAATTTGTGAAAATGCAAAAAAGGGAGTTATGGCGCCATATTTTTATAAGGTTAGAAAAACACCATTATGGGGTAAGAATGCTTCAACCTGACGGTATTTCGCAGCACAAGGTGAAAGGTCGAGAGTGACGCGTTTTTGGGAAAGGAATTGAAAATATTTAATTAAATTTCAGGAGTTTTGAATGCTCGTCGACGATATAGGGGGGAGGATACGTGTGTGGACAAGAAAAGTTGTGTTTATTAAATTCCATTGTGTTCTTTTAAGCATTTCAACCATTCGGTGGGAAATGCTGGAGAATGCTGAACCTCGAACACTGCATCCTGGGTGGCTTTTTTTGCTCTCCTCTGTGGTGGCACACAAAATGGCCCACTTTCGCCCATCCCGCTCACCAATACGGGGAGCATAATGTTGGAGTAAACCGATGAGAACGGGCAGAGAATTCACAACGATGTGGCTCCCTCGGGCGATGGTGGCATAAATTCCATCGAATTCTAATGGAATTTTTTTTCTGGTGCCTCCATCACGAATAGCGCAAACATTTGCCCCCGTAAATATACATGAAAAAGGCACATGGAAAGGTGAGTTCAAGTAGTAATTTATTTATTGCTACCTTCCATTTGCACCCTAACACCTTAACAATTTCCACACAGAAGGCACTCTCGCCTACATCAATATTGTTCCGTATCGGTGCCAAAAATATCTACCGGCAGAAAGAATAGGATGATCCATTATATTTTCAGACAAAATACTTTTCGCTTTTCCCCTTTTTTGCACAACGGAATAAGTCTACCTTTAAAGATACTCGATATACATACATATTTATGTATATATTCACATATTATTTTTACTCTTCCGTAATTTCAGAAATGGATTTCTTGCGTAATCTCTGTAGAAAATCTGTAGAATTGTTGGAAAAATTAAGTATTACATCATCATGTAGAAGGGTTCCTTACTTTGGAAATTTCATAGCAATTGACTTTCCAATTCAATAAATCTAGAAAAAACTCATTTTAACTTCCAAAACTAAGATTTTTATGTTAAAATTATAGGAATTTATCCAAAATTTGATCAATTTACATAAGAAACATCAAGATTACATAATTTGAAAAATTTTGAAAAGATAAAATTTTTGCGATTTTCGATTAAAGTATTTTTTATTAATATTTTGGCTTACTCCACAAAGGCTTTCCAAGCTGGTAAATCTCTAATTTTACACCCTGAATTGCCCCTTCAATTTCCTTGCAGATAATTTCAGGGCAAAAAACCACAAATTGGCCTATTCATATGAAAATGAACCTCACGCCCTCGTGAAAAATACTCCATCGTCTGGACAGTGTAAAATGAAAATTGTTTTCATCCAAAGCAATTATCTACCCCAAGAAAAAAGTGTCTGTTCGCTGTGATACATATTTAAACGTTGGAGAAAATTATTCAAATCGCAAGTTGAGGGTCGAGGATTTTTTTCTTTCGTGATAAAGTCTCTCACTAAAACCCGGGGTGAATTGTTAATGGGAAAAAGCAGATAATTGAGTAAAAGCTCTCTTCTCTCATCATTCCGATCAGATTTGTATTCAAGCCAGATTTTTTTTTATTTTCTGCAATTTCATTAAAAAGTTACAATATACAGAGGAAATACATCAAACTTTTTTCCGGGTTCCATTGGCATGGAATTGAAGCGTCATTGAGAGCTTTTCGTTCTACAGACAATGGAGTTTTTGGCGCATGAAAAAAAAGTTCAAGAGTGTCAAGTGGATCTGTCGACACAAACAGGCAGGTGCTTTTGTAAGCTTTTGCTACTATTTTCCGCAAATTGGGTGGAAAAACATTGAACGGATGATAAAACAGGGAATTGTGTGGGTAATGAACTTTATAGATAATCCTGGAATAAAGTTATGTGCTTTCAAAAAAGTCCAATAGTGAAGCTTTAATATCTTGACTAATTAATCATTTCTTTGGATTCTCATTTAGTATGCGCATTCAATTTTCATTGACTTTCATTAATTTTTCGAGAAGCTTATAATTAATTTTCAAGTCTCTGTCAGTCTTTCCCAAAGAGTTGAAGATATGCACAATCCAAGAACGGTTTCAATAGCGTCATCTGTTTAATTTCCAAAATCCAATTGGGTGGAAGTTTGTCATCATCAAAGCCACTCAGTGGAATTTGCAATGCTAAACAGGCCCCTCATTTGCACCCGACAAAACCCTTCTCCACCGACACCCCCGATGGAGCTTCTGTTCCGGCCCCAATGTGGCCTCATTCGCCGACTCTTGTGTTCCACCAATGCCTTCAGAAGGAGCCATTCTCTTGGATGGCGCAGGAGAGACACTGCGGCAATTTGTTATTCATACTCCACCAACTTGAATGGATAGAGATTAATCTGGGGAAAAGGATTTGCAGTGTGTCCCAGTTGCCTTATGCAGACACAAACGACACCACACAAAAGATCTACCTCGATCCATCATTAACGACTTATTGACTCTGTCTCACCACTACTTACTCTATAAATCACTCGCTGGGTGCTATTTTTCTTAATCATAGACCAAGAGAAATCCACTCTGAGCGTCTGCACCTTACCTTGGAATTTATTTTGTGGTATATTCTTGAAGAGATAATAAAGTTTTAGAGAAAGTGTTTAAATGTATCACCGCTCATTCTTCTTACATGCTCAAACGAAACCTCCACTTCTTCAGTGTAAAAGTTTTCTATAATATAAAGCTTTTCAGACTCCTATCAAACAGTACAAAGTAAAATTCATTGTAAAAACAATGATATATTGCTTTTAACTGAAGTTCATTTTTCTTACGGACATGTTTAATTTATAAGATGCAAGATTCAGAGATTTATAGATTGTGAAAGTTATATTACAGAAGGAAAATCATAAATAGGGTGGAATTACTACTAATGGCCACTTTGAGAATTCAATTGCTCATAAACTTTTTAATTTTAGATGAAATTTTTAGCACAATTGCTCTAAAAAAATATATTTCTGAAAAATCCAGGTTATTTTCCTCACTTATGGCCACACATTTTAACCATCATTTGCCATCAATTAAAGAGTGACCAGAGTGACTATAGTTAAGATATACTCATTTTCTTTCAGTCCAATTTTCCAATACTTTGAGTGCTCTGCGCAGCTTTTCAAATGAATATTGGGGTTTATTTATCACTTTTTTGAACCCTATTGCACTTCTCGAAACCATAACATAATTAAAATAATCATATTTATCATGATGAGACCAAATTTACATGGTATTTTTAAAGGTTAGGTTTTATAAACACATTTATACTGCTTAATACTGCTGGCCATTAGTGGAAAAAGCTTTCAAATAAGAAACCACTAATTTAGGCCACCCCTAAATTTTATATGAAACTACAAAAAAAAAACAGAACCACAAAAAAAATATCAGAAGATAAATCAGTTTTTGATAGAGTCTTAGTGAAGAAACCGATGCAAAAAAACGTCAATAATTTCTTGTGCCTTAGCAAAATTCGTAACAAATCCAGTAATTTTCCACTATTCACCTAAAAAAATTCATTTAAAAATGTACAAATAATCGCATAAATATCATTATAAAGGCTCTCTGCATTTCATTTGAGTAACAATTAATCAATAATTGACTATCAATAATTGAGTGACAATCAATTGAGCTGGACATTAGTGGTGAACCCACCCTAGGTAGTGTTTAAAATGGAAATCGCGATCCACAAATTTTGGATTCAGGAATTCACAAAATTTCCTGATTGTTGCGGTCAAGAGTGTGGCAATAAAATTATTATATTTAAAATATTTTCCGTAGAAAAGGTGGCTAATGCATTTTTTTATTCCACACAAAATAAAGTGTTGAGCTTTCGCTGTTGATGATTTATATGGCAAATTTCTGTAGAATGGCAAAAGTTGAAAATATAATTAATGATAGTGTTGTGAACTGGTGGGTGTACTTTTTTTTTTACGAGAGCGCCCTTTGATGTCGCAAAAACCGAATGGATAGAGAAAATGAACCAATTATTATTTTATTCCCACGCCATAATTATGCACACCCGCAGTGGAGGATTTTTGTTTGTCATCATATGTCAGGGGCATATGGGTGGGTGGGCTCTCTCCTACATGGCCCAGGAGCGAGTGTCCCTGTGCTAGTGAAGGGACTGGGAGCTGAGTCTCGGGAAAATGTGGTGCCTAATAAAATTTAATTACACATAACAGAGAAAAGCAGCAGCACTCACCAGTTAATTTCCTCTAACTCTTGTATACGTTCCATAGCGTTTCAAATGAAGAGGAAACGTTATAAATTAGAACCCTGCAGATATGCAAATGAAGTAATTAAAGGTGACATTAGCTTGAACTTCCGGAATGACAAATTATTTTCAACCAGCCTCGCACAGATATATAGTACAAGAAGCCGAAGGGTGTGTGTGGTATGTTAGCCACAGACTTGACACTCCATGCAAAGTGGCTTTTTTCCTCTGACCTTCTACCTTTTTTCCCCTTTAACTTTCTCCTCATCCTCCTTTAGCTTTTCCACACCCGGGATTTGCGTTGAATTGGAAATGAGAAAATTATTTACCTGCAAAATGCGTCACATGCGAAGGAAATTGTTCAAATGAAAGGCAACGATTAGAGTTCCTACAAAGCAACCGATTATATTGTTACAAGAATTTCCTGTATTTCAGTGGGGTTTTTTGTGGTAAATTGCGCAAAAATTAGCAATAAATAGCGGAAATTTTTTTGAAAATTGATTTATTATTCAAATTTACTTATTCGCTGTATATTTTAACTAGTTTATTGATTTAATATAACGATTTTCACTGAAATTCACTTTTAATTCAATACTCTATATTTGTTCGAAAGCCACGTAATTGATGTTTATCCTAGTGTGTTTATCTAAAGGCTCACACAAACCCCACTAGAAATTTACATGTAAATGCCACAGAAATAATTTGCGTGTATTTCGGTAAAATTTATCAAAAAATGTTTTATGTAGGAATTTTTGCATAATGTCATGGAGTATGGAATCATTCGCTACAATGATGTATGCAATGGCAATTAGTGACAGATTGGAAAAGGTACAACATATAAGCTATAGCGAAATCCAGCTTATGAGACCTGGGATTCCTTGGGGCCACTTAGCAGTGCTGGCCCGGCTATTAGAAAAAATTTTGTAAAATGATCTGCTATCCTACAAATAGTAGTCTTACTTCTGTAAACTAAGATTATTTTTAGGTCAGGTTCGATTATTCGTTCAATTATTTGTTCGTTGTTGATTCGATTATTCGTTCTGGTTCAAAAAGCTCTTTGAATGTCTAAAACAACCAATTTTTATCTTGTTGCACTTACATTTCCAGAGACGCTTGCGCACTTCCATTCAAGTGTACACTACTTTAAAACATAATAATATTTCCCACTGGTAAAAATAGAAACCTTTTTGTAAAATCAGGATACTAAAGTGATGATGTTACAATAGATTTTTGAATAGAGGGACCCTAAATCAAGTAGCGCCCCTAGTCTGTGTCTGCGGTAAATTTGACTTTGATTACAGTTGAATTACAAATGAGCAAGAATTTGGAAATTCCAACTGAAAGAGTAACAATTCCTCCCATCAATACAACCGCAAATTTCATGAATAAATTACACAGTAATGCAATTGACATGACAACTGGGTCGCTAATTATTTTTTTCAGGTTTGGTGTTAACTTTTTCCTACTTGCGGTGACATATTACGAATTGATTAAAAAAAAACTGTTTGTAATGTACATTTTAGGTATAATTTTATTTCAACAAATATACAAGTTTAATTGAAATTTGTGGAAAAGAATCACAAGCAAACATTCTGAAATGTTTTAATTTCTTTATGTAAAACGGGAACTCCAGCAGGATCTTTCATTCAGATTCGTGATTAAAGTCACTCTTTGCATTGGAAAATAAAAAGAGAAATTGCTTCTCAAAAGTTGACTCATTTCCGATGTCGCTTTTACTGCGAAACTTCAATGATTACCGCCAAGGATTTCAAATAAAATCATCGCATTTAAAATTAAAATGTTTTCCCGCGTTGGTGTAATAAATGTCTCACAATGGATTCTTGAGGGTGCTCTCACACACATCCACCTCAGAGCGAGCCAAAATAACAAGCCACAAACTTCTCATCGTAAATTGTGATACAAGTGGAGAGTGTTGCTGGAGGACACGAAATTTCAGGAGCGATCTGTTGAAAATGCAGTCATCGTAAATTTATGGTCAATTATTTGGTACGATGCTGGTAAAGTTGCACTCTCGCAGGATCCCCAAATGTGTGTCCGCATGGCTTTTCGGGTGGCGCTGGCCCCGCTCTCCCACCCTGCAGCATACTAAAAGTTTAATTTGGTTTAAATGTACCGCACACCCTCGCCAATGTTATATGTTTGTATGTGAAGAATGCCATACTCCGACTATATATACACTCGAATGCTCATAAAGTCCAAATAACTCTGTGGAAAGTTGCCCAGGGACACGTTTTATTGGTCCTCCCACCCCTTCGTGCAATGCAAGGGGGGTATAGTGACATGGCGAGGAGAATCTAATTAAATTTTGCGCCAAATGAGATATGCGGAGTCCGGTCAGAAGAAAATCCATACTATCAATGCTTGATGGAAAATTCCGGGGTATAAACTTCAAATTGAAATTGGCGGGTGTACGAAAAGTGGGTTCGAATGCGAAACGGATGGTGAACCACGTGCATTCTCGCGACATTACAAGTCTTGAGTGCAAAGTTTCTGCTCGCTGCAGCGTGAAGAGCTGAAGTGCTTTTCGACATGAGGGCGTATGAGCTCAAGAGAGTGCCAAATAATCTGGAAAGCTGTCGATACCATCTAAGGACTTTTGCTAGTATGAACAGCCACATCTACCATCGCAATTTAATTAATTTACTAAATCTTAAGGCAAGATTATGCTGTTGTCACACGGCGTTAATTTTGTCAATAGTAGGTATTTTACAGAACGCTCATAACAGCATTTTCCATTCATTATTTATTTTTTGCTATTTTATCCTAAAATGTTTTTATACCCATTTAGATTTAGATAGATAATTTTTTTATATAAACTTTGATATAACAGAAGCCAAAGAGGAGATTTTAAGGCCAGAAATGGTGTACAGTTGAATGAAAGTGCTTTGAAATTTTTGTAGTTTCTGAAGCTTAATTTTTTTGGATTAAAAAAAATATTTTTTGAAGCTTTCACGAAAGAGATAAGGGCTTTATGAAATTTCTGTAAATTTGAGAGTGTCAGCAAATTATATGTAACGCCTTTTCAATTTTATGAGCATTTGCAAAGTTTTGAACAAATAGAAAACTTGTGAGCTTAAAGCTATAAAAACATGTTTTTTTTATTATATCTCGAAAACGGCTCAAACGATTTTTTTCATTTTCACATATGTTTAGTAGATTTAATAGACGCACTTTTCGTCCATACATGCCAATGACCTTGAACTATTCTGTCTAATGGTTTTTCAAGGTCAAATGTTTGGAATTCTCTTTTCAAGGGTTTTACTTGCCCCAAACCCATTGTGTTGGTACTCATTGGACAGGTCTTTGAATTTCCTACAATCCTAATCCGGTTTAAACTTAATCCGGATTTAAACCAGTTTTAAATCGGAATTCGTTCTTGAGTTTCAACCCCATCATATGGGTAATCATTTGAAAGGTCTTTGAATTTCCAACACATTTAGACCAATTTTAGACCAGTACTAAAAAGTTTGTATGACACTTTTAGACCAGTTCTAAAAATGTGTGTATAACAGTTTTAGACCACTTTTAGACCAGTTCTAAAAATGTTTGTATAACACTTTTAGACCAGTTATAAAAATGTGTATAACAGTTTTAGACCACTTTTAGACCAGTACTAAAAATGTTTGTATGACACTTAGACCAGTCCTAAAAATGTTTTTATAACACTTTTAGACAACTTTTTCAAGGTCAAAAGTTTAGAACTATCTTTTCAAGGGTTTTACTAGCCTCAAACCGATCAAGTAGATATTCATTACTTTTTTTAAATAATTTCTTCAAACTCATTCGACAGGAGAGCAACAGACTTTATCATCCCACTAACTTCCTCTTCCCTAAACGCAACGTGTCGGGGCATTCCATTCATTCATTCATTTTCAAAAACCGCTTATCCCTTGCGGGGTCGCGGTCGGGGCACTCCGCCAAGTCTAAACTTGTTTTATAAGCTTTTTGTAAAGAAAGCTTACATTATCTTGTTTTTTTTTTTTAATCAAATTCTTTAAGCTTTTACAATTTACAGAATTCCCTTAAACTTTCTGAGAAGGTGTTAGCATATAAAATGGAAAAAAAAATAAGGTAGAACAAGTGTTTAACGGACATGTCCAAACTGTTGGAAGTTTTATAGAGCTTTGTACACCATTTTAACCTTAATATTTCCCCTTCCAAGAGGTATAACGTCATTTCGTAAATGAAAAATCTGAGATTTGGCAATTCCATCTAAGAACCGAGT
>CAKKOB020001239.1:12827-25192 GCA_918844115.2 Phlebotomus perniciosus | reverse complement strand
CAGCCCAATTGTTTGCCCCCTCTAAAGAATTTCACTTCAATGTGTCCCAAATATCCTTCTCTCCCATTTCGTAAAGGTATTATTTCCTTTTGCTTACATCAAATTGAATTTAGGCAGGATTTGGGATGCACAGATTCGGAGCAATTCAAGAAAATTTATATGAGTCGCCACGAAAATGTGAGGTAAATTGAATTAATTAGGAAGGAAGCTGATGGAACGGTTTTTTCTTACACCAAATCTCTCTCTCTCTCTCACTCAAACAGTATTCTTTATGCTGATATTGTGGGCTTCACGGCAATTTCCTCAACATACTCAGCTCAGGATCTCGTGAAGATGCTCAATGAGCTATTTGCGCGATTTGATCGACTAGCAGAGGTGAAAATTGTCACTTTTCACACCTAATTTCCTATCTCACCAGGAAGATTTTCCCTCCGTTTTTTTTTAGAAATATCAGCAGTTGAGAATTAAGATTCTGGGTGACTGCTACTACTGCATTAGTGGAGCTCCAGTGGAGATTGCCAATCATGCCTCACTGTGCGTCTACATGGGGCTGTCTATGGTGAAGGCCATAAAGTGAGTGGCGAACAAATTATAGATATCATTAGTGATGGGGGAGTCATTGAATTGCTTTGTCATTTTATTGGGGATCCGTGTCCAAATATCACAATGGCCCACTTGGGGGACTCTTCATTGCAGATATGTCCAGCAGAAAACTCAATCACCCGTGGACATGAGAGTGGGCATTCACACTGGAGCAGTTCTGGCGGGTATCCTGGGTCAGCGTCAGTGGCAATTCGATGTGTACTCCAAGGATGTTGAATTGGCCAATAAAATGGAATCTAGCGGAAAGGCTGGGTGAGTGTCTCTCTCTCATTTTTCAATCACTCCCACATCATGCTTTTGTCCTCTTGACAATTTTCCGCAAGAGTCATCCATGGGGACTGGATCAAATCCATAACAATTTTTCATGAATATTTCACGCACAACAATTTCCAATGCCTTCGTATATATGATAGGGGAGTGGCGAGCAGTTGTAATCATTATAACATACATGATCAGGAGCTTTGAGAAGTTTTCCCTGAGCCAAAAGATTATTTGGAGCTTTTGAGCTTTATGAATTCATTTTGTGCTTTTTCAAACTTCAAGACTTTGAAAATTTTGCGTGTGTGTCAACATGCCCGTCTCTTCCCTATTAGACAATTTTTCTTTATAGACTTCTCCGAGTTTCCCAATATCTTTAGTTAACATCTTAGCATTTCCCATCAAGTTCTTTAAAAGTGTGAACGACACTTTAAAGTTATCCCACTTGATTTTCTGAGTGTCATTCATGTCCTTTTTTTCCCCATTTATCGACACAGACGAGTTCACATCAGTGAGGAAACTTTCAAATTCTTGAACGGAGAGTTTGAGGTGGAGCCAGCTTATGGTGAGAAGCGAGAAGAAGCTCTGAGAATTGCTGGACTAAAAACATATTTTATAACTAAAGTTCTAAAACCTGTAAGTTTATTAACTTTGTATCAACTTAAAGGACTTTCTTAAATGATATTTTTCACCCTCAACACGTTATAGTTTGTTCCTACGGGCGGGGAGGAGAAGAATGGAACAACGAAATTAGGCGATATAGTGCAGACTTCTCTGGAATCTGATGCATTATCTGATACACTTCAGGAGGATGATCAGCCTAAGGTATAATTTCAATAAATTGGGTGATGGAATTTTCCAGGTAATTGATGTAATTAATTTTACCTGGAATAGGCTAACATCGCCCAGGAGAGTCATGATGTCTCCCCAATATCTGAGGACAAGCAGAAGGAAGAGGACTACAAGCAGAGACTTCAGAAGGAATTAGTCAGTCGCGATGGACATGGGTAAATTTCTGGCAAACTCATAGGATTAGATTACTCTAAGATTATGCCTAAAATCTCTCTCTCATTCTCTTTTTCCAGGGATCTATCCAAGCACACAAATTTCCTGTTAACATTTCGCAATAAGAATCATGAGGCGGCATATTCTGCGTATCGGGAACCATATTCATCAGTGCCACTGCTCGCATGCCTTGTCGTGTACTTCTTGGGCATCACTTATTATCCCGTGGTGCTTCCAAAGTCAGTGACACGGCCCACCTCTCCCTCATTTCCGCCCAAAATTTTAATTGGAATTCCTCTCAAACTTTCAGAACTTGTCTACACTTTGCACTAACATTGGCGCCATTTCTCCTCATCTTCCCATTAGTCTTCATATCCGTGGGGGAGAGTTTTTTCCTCGTAAGTTAATTTCAATTAGTCTTCTCGACAGCACAAAGTGAGAGAAACTATATAGCGAAATTCATGGAATTCATATATGGAAAATTTTCAGATCTTTCCTGATTGGTTAGTGAATATTAGCAGGAAATTCAATGATCTCATCTGGCTTCGAAGAACAGCCGCTGCCCTCGTCATTGTACTCATTATCCTCACGAATTTCTTCGCTATGGTGAGTTAGAAAGTGATAAAGAAATCATAATTGTGATTGAAATTATAAAAATTTTTCCTTCTTTCCAGTTGGCTTTCGCCTTGCAATGGGATAATATTAACAGTTCTCTGAATGCAACTCTCCATCAGCCTAATAAGCACCAAATTTTAGATTTGTACTTTCCATCCTACTTTACAAACTATGCCGTCTTGATACTCATTGGTACCTCTATACTAGCTCAAATATCACACATTGTCAAAATATTCCTCATAGTCACGAGCACAGGTGAGACTTTAAAGAACTCTTGTTGCAATTTCTCAAAGTGCCTCAAGGTGAAAACTCTCTCTCTAACTTTGCAGCCCTGTACTGCTTCACCAATATCTTTATGTTGGAGAAGGAATTCCAGAGAGAACAAACCACATCATGGACAGCGTAAGTATTCCCGGGAAAGCTATTGCAATTGAAAGGAAATCTTTATTTAGCCAGTGACCTAAAAATTAACTTTCCTGTGGGGAATTCTTGTTGAGCAATCTTTAGTTGAGAATTCTGGAATATATAGTAAATACTTTCTGCAATTTAATCCGAAGTAAAATGGAGAAAGTAGGACAAAGTGAATTGAATTTTCCGAGAAATCTCCAACTATACAATATAGATATCGGTAATGATGAAACATCACTCTTCTAATTGGATCTGACTAAAGAACGCCCCATTTTTAATTGGGATTTCGGGAGCTCCACTGGGAAAGGTAAAAGGTGTTATAAGACGGGTGTAAAATTTTGTTCAAAATACATTTTATTGTTTTATATCATGCAATTCAATATATGAAGGGAAAACTTTATGATTAATATCGATTTAGTCAGAAATATTCATTTAGATAATAGAGTTGATGAGTATCCTATAAATTACTTCATTCCAGGGATCTGCCCTTGCGCTTTGTAGTCTCTGCCCAATTGGTTGCAATAGCTGCTAGTTTGTCCATTCTGTGTCGCCACTTTGACCGGGAGGATCGTGTCATCTTCATGTGGAAGATCGAAGTGGAGGAAGCCAAGGAAAAAGCCACCGACATGAGACAACGAAATGAACGATTGGTCTACAACATCCTTCCTGAGCACGTGGCGGCTCATTTTATGGGTAATCGGAAGCGCTCCCACGATGACCTCTACTCCCAGAGTTATGCCGAAGTGGGAGTCCTGTTCGCCAGTATGCCCAACTTCTCGGACTTCTACTCCGAGGATGCGGTGAACAACCAGGGACTGGAGTGTCTTCGCTTCCTCAATGAAGTCATATCGGATTTTGATGCATTGCTGGAGCTGCCAAAGTTCCAGGATATCATCAAGATTAAGACTATTGGATCGACCTATATGGCCGCCAGTGGACTGAACCCCTCGCGCCAGGTTCAGCCTGAGGATCCGATTGTGGTGCGCTGGAATCACTTGGCGCTACTGGTGGAGTTCGCAATTGAACTGAAGAAGGCCCTACAGGTAACTGATCCACAGCTTGAAGTTGACTTAAGCCTGTCTTAAAATTTAAGTCTGACCTCAAATTTTAAGCTGACTTAAAGCTTAAGGCTGGATTTAAGCTTGACGCTGATTTAAGCTGGTCTTAAAATTTAACTCTGGCTTCAATCTTCAAGCTGACTCAAAGCGTAGAGCTGGCTTAAAGCTTGAATCTAACTTAAAGCTGGATTTAAAGTTTTAGGCTTGCTTTAAACTTGAGACTCACTTAAAGCTTAACTCTGGCTTAAAGCTTAAAGCTGACTTAATGCTTATGGCTGGCTTAAAGCTAATTTAAAGCTTAGGGTTGGCTTAAACCTTGAAGATGACTTAAGCCTGTCTTAAGTCGTCATCCTGGCTTCAATCTTCAAGCTGACTCAAAGCGTAGGGCTGGCTTAAACCTTGAAGATGACTTAAGCCTGTCTTAACGTTTAAGTCTGGCTTCAAGCTTCAAGCTGACCCAAAGCTTAGGGCTGGCTTTTAGCTTGAATCTAACTTAAAGCCGGATTTAAAGTTTTAGGCTTGATTTAAACTTAATGCTGACTTTTAAAACATGAAGCTAGCTTTAAGCTTGAAACTGGCTTAAAGTTAAAGCCTATGGCTAGCTTTAAGTTTGAAGCTAATTTAAATCTTAAACCTGGTTTCAAATTTGAGGCTGGCTTTAAACTTAAAGTTGACTTAAAGCTTAAGGCTTGTTCTTACCTAGACATTTGGTCCAAATATTTAAAGCTAATTTAAAAGTTTCGATCTATCTTTAGATTTTTTACCTAACTTAAAATCATATTTTTCGCAGGGCATTAATGAGCAATCCTTCAATCACTTCGTGCTGAAAATGGGAGTCAATCACGGACCCATCACAGCCGGTGTGATCGGAGCCCGGAAGCCCCATTACGACATCTGGGGCAACACCGTGAACGTGGCGTCCCGAATGGAGAGTACTGGGAAGGCGGGAGCCATTCAAGTCACCGAGGAGACCACGCACATCCTCCAGACCTTCGGCTACACGTTCGAGCAACGAGGTCTGGTGGCCGTGAAAGGCAAAGGTCAGCTGATGACTTACTATCTGCAGGGCAAATGCGCCAAGCCCCAGCCCATTGCGACACCTGTTGAGCTCACAAATGGCTTCGTCGCGCCCCCACCTTCCGAGGGGGCGGCAGAGGTGGTGGCGGAGAATGTGGAGAAATCCGAGACGGAAGGCACCAAAGGCGTCACCGCCATCAAGGACGAGGACAGTCAACCGAGGGAGATTCTTAGCAATATAATAAATTCGGCAGCTTTGGAGGAGGAAAATCTCGAGCCAGACGCCAGGACGCCTCTGCTCACGGACAGCAATAAGGCTGTCATCAAACAGGGCGACATGTAGGATGGGGGCGGCGGGTAAGTGGACATCAACCAATTTATGGAACAATCAGTAGGGGAACTTTTTCCAATTTTATCTGATGATCAATATATTATTTATTTGGGAAATTGTTTAGCAGAACTTGATTTTATTTGCTGAACAACAGTTTAGTGTTTGAAATGATTTTTCAAGTCATATTTTTGCAATGAATTTTTTCGAAAAATAAGGCAAAAGTTAACAACAATTAATTTTTTGAGCATTTATTGTTAGAAATCATATTTTTTAAATTTTTTGTTTTATTCAAGCTCTTCAAGCATTAGAAGGGCAAAACTTTCGAGCAGATACTGTACCGATATTATAGGAGAAAAAAATGAAATATTAGCGAAAGAAGAGAATGACTCAATTTTTAGCCTTCGAATAAATCTTAGGGTGATGTTAGCAGAAGATATTTTAGGATTATTATTAGAATAATAAAATGAAGCAGTAAATTTCATAGTAATCTCATGATTTCCCACAAACTTGTCTACACTTTCACTCACACCGACAAGAGGTCATAAAAAGATCAAAAGGCTTTAATTGCATATTGATAGGAATTCTCACGTATATTTATCGATTTTAATTCACTGACATGAGATTTTATTTCCATATACAAAACACTTTTTTAATGCTCTCTGAGTGATACAAGCTATTTTTGTACATTCTCTCCTTTGCCATTTTTAACTTGGGCGCGCAAAAAAAATGAGGAGGTAAATTGAGAAGGGAAAAATCTTCAAATTATAGTGATAATTTTGCGAACACCTTTTCTTAGGATAAAAAATAAAACTAGAATAATGTATATGAGAGGTATAAATCGATAGTCTCTTTACGAAGGAAATGTAGTTGAAAACTGACCACCGAATAGATTCTCAAAGAAACTATATAAGAAATATAAATCCACTGCTTTGGAGAGACGGGAGAGACCATGAAAAAAATAAAGAAAAAAACATTTTGGAAGGTAAAACTGAGGGGTTTTGTACTGAAGACTTTTTGTATGAAACCACTTTTGCCAAAATTCACACATTTCGCACAATTTCACATGAACAATTCATAAAACCAATCGAATTTACATAATATGGGATACTTTTTGGATGCAATCTTTCAATAAAATGAACGCATGTTTCAATATTTCAGATGATTTTTCAGTTTTTGTCATTATACCTTAAAATATTATAATATATAAACCCCTCTGAAATAGAAAAAAAGAGCTAAGCAAGAGCGAGAGGAAGAATTGTAGGAAAACTTGTACCCTAAACTTACAATGCTAAAAAGAATTATAAAATAGTGATGAAAAAGACAAAAAATAGAGAAAAATAACAAAAAAATCCAACACTGTATTTTCCTCAAAATGGTAATTATCCTCTTTTGCAACTCACTGTGTTAAATTGTCCCAAAAACAACCTTCAACCACCGATAATCTTCCATAACTTTTGCTGATCGCCCACCAAAAGATTAGAGAGAAATTTTTGCAAGAGATCCATTTGTTCTTTGCGCCAAAAACACTTTCACTTCCGCGGATTAACCAACTCGGACTAGTGCTGATGAGTCGCTAATCGTGGTGTTTAGCTGCACATCGAGAGTGGCATCTAATTTTCTGGATTAATGACTCTTGGTCAACTGTTGTATGGAGAGGCACTCATCCATGGCGCATAGACCGCAAATTGATGATGCTCGTGTCATGCACAAAATATCGTGTGACTCCAGATAATAGTGACAATTTTGATATCCACGGGGGTGGGGAGGGGAAGAAATGATTTGGAAAAAATTGTGAAGCAATGCATAAAGCACTGGACGGTGTATAAAGTGCCATCAAAAGTTTGAAATAATTCATGAAAAATTCTGGATTTCACGGAATATTTCAAGAAATTATGAGTGATTTCTATTTGTCGTATTTTTAAAGCTTTCTATAGGGAGAAATTGAAAGTTTTGTAAAGTTTCTAGGGAGCTTTAGCAATTATTTAGGATTTCATTATTTTTCTTCAAGTTTATAAGATCGAGAAGTTTGCGGAGTTTTTATTTAAAATGTGGAAATCCATGAGCTTTAGGTAAGCTTTAAGAAATCCTTAAGCTTTATGCAAGCTTTAAGAAACTCATGAGCTTTAGACAAGCTTTAAGTAAATGGTACATGATATTAAAAAAATTATAAAGCTTTCAGAAAAGAAAAGATAAGACGTTTCCAAACTGCCGGAAGTTTCTTCTAAAGCCAACAATTTTTCATGCTCAAAAACTCGCGATCGAAACTTTCGCGCCCTAATCTATGATCATCTCATCATAATGTGAACTCGATTAGAATCTACCGCAAATTCTAGCAAAGTTTTACACAACACACGGACATTTTTCCTCTGATACATTTGAATGTGGACCGGAAGTGGATGGTAAAAACCCCATGCGACATCCAGAATTAGCTCCAGTTGCAATCCGATCGTGATTCTGTGAACATCGTGAGAAATTTTCAATTTTCCAAAAAATTATGGAGAAAAAATATTCAGTGCTTGTGATCTTCTGTGTCTCACTTGTGGGTGTTAAAGCTCAGCCAAGTGATTCTGATCTCTTCATTGGACCACTTGAGGGTGTCGAAGAGCCCACGCATGAGCATCTGCGGAGTTACTACGAAACCACGTGTTTGGGCTTCCAGAATTGCGTGCCTCTGTCCAAGTGCCCAGATTTACACTATGAAGCCGCGAAAGCGTGTTATCTCGGAGATAAATCACTTTTTTGTGGAACTTCCGGATCAGAGCCGATGGTGTGTTGTTCCAGAGGCGAGGAAAATACAGACACCCAACCAGGAGCTATAAATGTGGATTGCGGGAAGAGTCTCGTGAGAGGACAATTCTACAAAGGCTTGGGAGCTTTTCCCTTCGTTGCTAGAGTTGGATTCAAGAGTAACATCTTTTTCTGTTAGAGTTTATTGAACAAATTTTATGGGGAGATTCCTTTTAACAGATGTAAATTCAGGGAGTATGGCCTATCCTTGTACAGGATCAATAATTTCCCGAAGGGTAATCCTAACTGCTGCCCATTGCGCTCTCGCTAAAGCTGATGGTCATCGATTGTAAGTGGAAATTCTCAATTTTTATTATAAAACCGCAAATGAGCTCTTCTGATTTAATTTAATTCCATGTAATAAGATCGTCTGTGCGCATTGGCGAATATGATGCATCTCGTGATCCGGACTGTGCTGGCTCAGGGTTCTGCGCGCCTCCCGCTCTCAATCACGCCATCAGTCACGTGGTCGTCCACCCAGACTATGAGGCTGGGAAATATCATCATGACATTGCCCTCCTGATCCTCCGGACTCCAATCAATTTCACAGTAGCTGCTCAGCCACTGTGTCTCTATCCGGACAGGGCGAACCTTATTGTTGGGAAGCGCGCCACAATTGTGGGATGGGGAAAAATCTCATCAATTGGTGTTAAGAGCTCAGAAATGCAGTTCTTGGAGGTTCCATTGGCACCTTGGGATCTCTGCCTGAAGGTTTATGGGACAACAGGAGCTCTTGAATCGCCCAAATCCATCGAGGGTCAGTGGCTCTGCGCTGGTGGGGAAAATAGGGATGCTTGTCAGGGATTTGGCGGAGCACCTCTGGTTATTCGAGAGGAGAATATCTACAATCAAATTGGTATAATGTCCTTTGGATCAGATAGCTGTGGAGGTTCCAAAATTCCCAGTGTCTACACGTCCATCTCCTTCTTCTACCAGTGGATCCAGGACAATATTCCAGTAGAATAGGATCAAATTCTAGAGATCATCAGAATGTTTAAAAAATCTCTTTTAGGTGAATTATTGAATTTCTGGAATTTTTATGAAGCAACTTTTTATTTCTTTTTCTTACAATCTTATACAGTCAATATGTTTGGTATTATCTCTCTGGGAAGATGATCTTGGGGAGTGTTTAAAGTTTATAAAATGAGGTATTGAGTTGCGAGAATGAAATGCGAGCAATAAAATAATCATCATCAAAACACATATAATAGAATTTAACACAGGAAAATCTCTACTCGAAGATCACATGAGCCCTATACTGGTCATCATCGGTGGTATCTTCCTCGGCGAGACGGAATTTGCAGATAAAAGCCTTTTCAGGTGTAACCGGTGTAACCGGCACGGATGGCCTGGAGGGACCCGCTTCAGCTTCATCTCTCTCCGCTTGCGTGGCTCGACTCCTCTCTGCCTCCTGCTGCCTTTCCCTGATGATCTCATGCATCTCCAGCAGGGTGTCCTCCTCTGTCTGCTGTGGCTCCAGATCAGACATGAGGATGACAGTGTCGTCCAGTGCAACGGACTTCCGCTGATGCCTGGTCCACCAGAAAACACCACAGGATACAGCGATAGTCAAGAGGCCAATACTTATCACGGAGACAGCGATCTGGGTGGCGGTGTTCATATGTCTCTCCTCAACTCGATAGAAAAGCCAATCTGACCAGGAACCATCCATGGCCAGAGAAATCGCTTTCACGCGGAACCCATACAGGCCAGGAGTCATATCGAAGGTGTGATACCTGAAGATGTTTCTGTTCAGCTCATGATCCAGACGCGTGATACAGACAGTCTCACATTCTCGCTCGCCCTCCATGTTCCGGATCTCCACCTTGTAGGCCACCGTGAGTCCATTGGGCACGGTGGGTCCTAGGAATCTCAGTCCCACTGACTTGCCCTCATTCTCCGGTTCATCCAGGATCGTGAAGTTCCTGGTCAGATCCGCGACAATATCAACAGTTGTCCGTTCATTGTGGGAGTAGTAAGGACTACAGTCGTAAATATCCTTGCAGGCGAACATCTGGAAGGTGTAGAGAGTGTATGGGGCTAGTTTGGTCACGGTGTAATTGGTCTCATGTCTGCCCACTTGAATTCTCATGCCAGAACTATCACCAGCACTACCATCCCTCTTCCCCGTCCATTTAACACTCGTGCTCCGACACACGGGGCTATTGTGGCCATGATAGAGATTACATTGCGTCACCAGACGCTCCAGCTCTCGCTTGAAGCGATCATACTCGAACCATTGGCATCCAGGCTGGAAGGGATCCTCCTCGCAATTGAGATTCGTCTCGTAGCTCGTGTGCATCTTTATGATCCGATAAGTCTCCTCATCGTGATCTGAACAGCAATGCTTGGCCGGGTCGATCTCAACTGGATCTTCGGTGCGTGGGTGTTTGCAGTAGTTCCGCGTATCCAGGAGATCCTTGGAGTAGGGCCTCGGGTAGACATCAATGAAGAAGTTTGTGATGTCAGGCATCTGAGATGTTGGGACTGCCCAACTCAAAGTAACTGAGTCACTGGTCTTCTGGTGGGTGACCACCACCGGTGGGGAGAGAACATCTATCAACGTCTTGAAGTACTTGATGATACTCTGGGCATTAATGCCCTCGGATGAGAGGTAGGTGCGTACATAGAATGCGTACTGGGTGCTTGCCTTCAAATCGGTCAAATTGAAAGCATACATCCCTTTCACGTCGTCGAAGATCAGGCTGTTCAAGTCGATCAATTCTGATCTCCAACTGTGTCTAATTATAAGGAAAATTAAGAAGAAATTAGAATAAAGAAAATCAAACTGATTTTTAGAGTTAGAACCTTGAGCAAGAGTCTCTTCCAAAGTAGGTCGTTATATCATTCTTAGGGGATTCGATGTAGTAGATAAGATACCCTTCCAAAGTCTTTTGCTCACCCATATGATATTTTTCCCAATAAACTGTAACATTGGAGGAAGAGACGACCTGAAAATGGTTAACAAAGATAAAAAAACATATTTTTTAAATAAATTTTTAAATTATAATTCTTACATCATAATCGACTTTAATAGTCTCCATATCGCAAGCGTGCTTGTACCCATTGGAATCTCGACTGATGTAATCCAGAGTTTTATTATAGATGGTATTATTCTGAACTCTTTGGATTTCAGATTGACACAATTTCTGGTTAAAATGAAACAGCATCCCCCCATTGAGGATCCTTAGTTCATCTCGATTGTAGTTGAAATCAAAGAGTTTCTGCAAATTGCTATTTTCATAGACAATCAGAGCAAATTGATTATTTTCCAGAACTTCTCCGTGAATTGTGTGGAGATTATTGAGAAATTGAAGAGAAGAAATTGGGGCTGATCTGTAAATCTTCAGGTAACCGTGAATCTCTTGAATAGCACCCAAATTGTCCTCCAACTCATCAAGAAGCTGAGCCATATCTGTGTTGAGTTTAATCTGCAGCGATCCATTAACAATTGTGCATCCCCGGAGTTTCTCAGCATTCTCAATAAAATCTATCTGAGTCCCATAGCAGGTTTTAGGGCAATGTGTCTTGCATCTCTGGCATTTCTGAGTGACATTCTGATGAGCAGAGAAAGAATTTATTGATGAGATTCTATATAGAAATTATTAACAACAACTATTATTTGTACCATAAATCCTGTAGGACATTCGCTCAGGCATTTTCCATCGTGAATAAGTCTGCCATCGTCATAACATGAGGCCTTGGATACACAACGAACTGATAAGGTATTCAAGAGCTTCTGCGAATCACAAGAGTCCACACAATTGTCCTCATCGGTTATTCCTCTGCAGACAAAGCACTTGCCATTCCTGCATCCTCCGATGCACTTTGAATCACAATCCTTATAATAATGTGCTGGGAAAAGAAATAAAAAATCGGACATTTTCTCCAATTTCTAAGGATTAGGTTGTTGCAATTGTAAAAGCGAATTTTTAGCTATTAAAATTTAAAACTTTAACCTTTATGGCCTTTATGGTCTATTCAGATGAAGAATATTTGTTAGAAAATTTCCCCACAAACTGTTAATTCCATATGGAAAAAATTGAAGTTTTTAAAATTTGTTGAGAATTATTATTAAACTTCGCTGAAATTTTCGAATAAAAGCTTGAGAACTAATATTTGAGAACAGTTGTCAGCGCCACTGGCGGGAGAAATCAGTGCCCCCACGCGGAGAAAAATAATGCTTAAGTCAGTGACGTTTCATTGTTTACGTGTAGAAGTGAAAGTCTTTTTCTGTGAAAATAAAGCAAATTCGGTCCCTTGAGCTGGAAATTTTTTAAATA
>CAKKOB020001239.1:0-12822 GCA_918844115.2 Phlebotomus perniciosus | reverse complement strand
TGTGAAAATAAAGCAAATTCGGTCCCTTGAGCTGGAAATTTTTTTAAATAATCAATTAAAATCAAAATGATCAAACGTCTGTCACTAAGCTATGATCGAAACAGCTTTTTTGCAAGCTTTTGTAACTGAAAACAACAAATATCTAAATTTTTGTTTTCCCATCTGAATAGACCATTAAGAGATTTTGAAAATTTTGTAGAACTTTTTTTTTAGAAAAACTCCATTTACAATTGCAACAACCTAATAAAAATCACGTGAGATACTCATTATGATTACAAACACTCACGGAACATTGAATCCTGACCTTCGAATCTCTGGCAGTTCTGCGTGCTCCAGCACAATTCTCTGTCGCATCCTATACAGGCTAGGCTCCCACTAGGACAATCGGTTCGGATGTCCTTCTGGATGTAATTACCTCCACCTACAGTCCCTGTAATCTTGTCCCAATCTATTGTATTGACATAGCAGAGCCTTATGCACTTTTCAATGCGAATATATCCTCGCTGGACGGAAAGTAGAGATTTTAGGCCAAGATTCTCAAGATCCGGCATATCGTACACAACTAAGGCGTAATTGGCCAGAAGGTACTGACCCCGGATGACTGTTAAATTGGGAAAGAGATTCCTGAAGCTTCGCAATCCATAGACTCGAAAGACAACCAACATGCCAGTTATCTCCCTGGGAGAAAGAAAAGCAAATTATAATGAAGAGATTTCCCGCAACGAAGCCTCTCAATTCATTTCTTATCAATAATCTTTTGTTATTGAGATGATCATTATATCTTAAGCCTTCAATCAAAAAATTTGACCACAAATGCGGCTCACGAGAAGATTCTTTTCTTACATAGTATATTCTATAGAATCCATTCATAACTTGAAACTTAACATATTTGTGATGATTTCTTTGAATTTTTGCCCATCATTCAGGTGGCGTAAATTAACAAGATGCAGTTAAGAGGTGCAAAGCAAGGTCCACTCTTTAATCCAGATCACTCAAGAGGCGCAGGTGCGCAATAATGAGGTGCTTAAGGTTTCATATTGTGAGGAAATGGTGCCATATAAAATTTAATGAATTGCAATTTAGAAAAGGAAAAAATGAAAAATCAACCATTGATGAGGCTCAGGCTGGATTGTTTATTCCTCTATTGATCACAATCTCTCGCTCCTGGCTTTGTCACATTCGCCGTGGATATTAAGATGAAGAGGAATCAAGTAATGATTGCTCATTACAATTTAAATTGTGCCTCCCATGATACATTTGTGCGTAACTACAAATGATTCCTAATTATATATGTGAGTCTGTCAATACGCATTCGTACAAATGAGACATTCTTTTTTATTCCAAATGGCATTAAAGAAATCCAGATGAACAATTTAAAATCACAAATTGTACGAATTTTTGAAATACAGTTAAATAGATATATCTATTAAAATTAAGCAAATTTGTCCTAAAAATTTGTTTGATTTTTAGCCAAGTTTTAGCCAAGTTACTCTCCTAGAATTTAGAATAAATGGGATCAAAATTTCTCTCTGTGTAATATAGAGGGGAGCAAATAACTGTGCGAAATTGTCTGGCTTTATTGTATGACATCATCTATAATACCTTTCACTTTAAAATGATTGGAGATAACAATTGGGGAGCAAAGTGTGGATATATCGATAAAACATTTCTCACAAATACTGAGAGAAATGATCGGTTCGATGAATAAAATATTCTTCTATAGCCACGTGTTCTATCTGTGTTCTTTAATTTCGTCAAAAGCTCTTAAAAACAATAAAATTGTTCTGCAAAATTGCATTTGTGGTATATTTAGCGCCAGTCAATGCAGAAAATTCCGGATTTAATTTACTGTTCGTGAGATTATGAAAATGAGACAATTCTCACGACAATCATGATCGCACTTGCAGAGTTGCAACTAAAATTTAGAGGCATTTCACTCACCTAAGTTCTGGAAACGAGATATTCTGAAAATGTCTCTCAGTGGTGCGTTCCATGAGGACAATATTGAGGTATCCAATCACTACCGTGCAATTCCGCAATTTCTCAAATTGGTTCACATTATTACGAATGTCCAGATTGTGGCACTCTTTGGCGCCAACATGGCCAATGGCACACGCGGAGATTATCACGAAAAAGAGAAAAATAACTGATGGATCTTTTGAATCTTTCGATCTCATCATTGTGAAATGATTTATCACAAACTATCACACTTGATTATAAAACCACATAAAAGACGATCTTGTGCGATAAAAAAAAACGTGGATCTATAGAGACTAGAGTTCTTCTGCCTGTCTCATTGGACTTCGTAGTTGCCACTGAAGAGGAACTCTCTGGACGATGATTCTCGAGGCGACACTTTTCCTATACACCAGCCCCAATACACAGACAAAAAAAAAATTGAAAAAAGTCTCACGAATGTCGATCAAATAATTTCTAAAAGTGTCTCACTTTGAGGTATAATGGAGTTAATCAGAGAGAAAAGTGAGACGAATCCAGGAAAAGTTGTAATTAGAGTTTCATGAGATTTACACCAAGAGCACAAAACACTCAAACAGAACTTCCTTATACGTTGATTTTAGCCGAAGAGAGTGACCGGACTGATGTGATCCATATGAGCAGAAATCTTCAACTGAACGACAAGATTAGAGGTCAATTAATTATTAAACACTGCACTTGAGAGTGTGCCCCCTTTTTCTAATCATATTATAACAGTTTTCTTTCACAATACACCGCTTTACGGCTCTTCTATTGTCTGGTCCAACTTGGAAATCCCATGAAAAAGTGTTTCAGGGATTCAACTTTATCCTGCAAACTCACTCTTTTGCACTTTGATCAATTTCGCTGAGGAAATCTCACACACTCCATCAGTCTGGGAGCAATTCTCCAAAACTAATGGATCAATCAACTGCCTCGTAAAAGATCGGTCATGTCGTGGTCCAATGTGACTCACATTGTGATAATTTTTCAGTGTGTAATTTATTGGAAAATTAAAATTGAGACGATATCATGGGTTAGTAAAATAATGCAAAGAGCAAAAACCATAAACTTATCCAAATATTTTCGCAGGTATGTTAATTAATGGAAGAGACGAACGAGCTTTGTTTGTGATAAGAGATAACATGATCTATTCAATCATCTCCCCTGCAATTTTGAGTCATTCTCCCAATGATAACGGCCATATTTCAAATCCCATCCAGCCTTCCAGTTCGTCCACGCGCAATTCCAATGCACTGAACATAGAAAATCGCTGGAAGCCTTCCAACTCCAAGCCACCCCTGGAAGTCTATGACTTTTGTTTTGCATTGCTTTGAGGTTTATCGTGTTATGTTTTGATTAGCACAAAATTGCTCTTTTTTAATGGAATTAGTGCGCAAGAAGTCCATCAATTGCAACCAGGGTGCAATTAGAGCCGTCCGCTACAATGGTGAGTTGAAGATTTGCCCGGATTCTGGGTATTTTCAGTGTTAAAAGTGATTGTAAAAAAAAAACTTGCAGCTGACGGAGCGTATGCGATGACTTGTGGCTCAGACAAGAAGATCAAACTCCTGAATCCCCTCACGGAGACCCTGCTGAAGACCTATGGCGGTCATGGGGATGAGGTGCTGGACGTGGTGGGCAGTTGCGACAGTTCCAGGATATTATCCGGCAGCATGGATAAGAGTTTGATCTACTGGGACGTGACGACCGGCCAAGTGATCCGGCGACTGAGACACCACGCGGGTCCGGTGAACTCCGTGAAGCTCAATGAGGAGTCCACGGTGGCGGTTTCGGGGGCGCGGGACAACACAGTGATGTGCTGGGATATGCGAGTGCCCAAGATGGATCCCGTGCAGGTGATGAATGAGGCCAAAGATTCGGTGATTGAGGTGATTGTGGCCAATCATCGCATCATCGCCGCCAGTCTCGATGGATCTGTGCGCCAGTACGACATCCGGGCAGGTGAGGTGATCACCGACAGTTTGGATTGCGCCATTGTCAGCATAGGACGCACCCGAGATGGCCAGTGTCTCCTCCTCTCGTGCCACGATGGCGTCATGAGACTCATGGACAATGATTCCGGCGACATCCTGGCCAACTATCGTGGTCACACGATGATGAACTACAAAGTGGAGTGCGGAATCATCTGTTCGGACTCTCACGTGGTGTCCGGATCGGCGGAGGGAGTGGCCGTGATCTGGGAACTGGTTCAGGGAAAGGAGATCCGTCGGATTCCCATCGGCAATAAAGTCGTCCACTCAATCGCTGTCCATCCCACCGGCACTGATGTCATCTTCGCCTGCGGCCAGGAGATCCACGTTTGGGGCTATCCCTACTGAAAGGAAGGCAAGTACACCCCCTCACTATTCGCTATCATGTTCCTGGATGTACTGCATAACTGATAACAAAAAAAAACACTCGAAACACTTTAGGAAGAGAGTAAGAGAATTCGCAATATTTTGTGCACAAATTTTGCGAGACAAAAAAAAAGACAGCACAAAAGAGAAAAAATAGAGAGAGAATTGTGTGAAAAATCACACAATTTGATTAGAAGAAAAAAAAACTTTTCCTAAGAATAAATCGAATACATAAAGTTCCTAATAAAGTAGTGATAATTTTGCGAGGTATATTGTTAAACAACTTAGATTTCGAATATACAATTTACTCTCTTTTAATTAGAATTTTTTATCATATACATTTTGTAAGGTCTCTACTCTTAGCATGATATTTGTAGTTTTTGCTTGAAACTTTTTACCTTTTCAATTTGGGAGGAAATATTTACTTGTTTGAACTAATCGTGTTATTTTTTAATGGTCACACGAGCAATACTTTTACCAACAAATTTTTCCAGTTGAATGCTTATTTAGTCTAATTTTCCAGTGGAAAATCATACAATTTCCAATCACTTCCAGTCTCTTTTGTATTACTAGCGAATTTCTAATAAGAATTAACCAGAACATGTCAATAAAAGTGAAGAAAATTTCGTTCAGTGGAATCAGAAGCTTTCCAGTGCTAAAAAAGCTCACGAATCAACAAATCAGAAACTTTCCAATGTTCCCAGTACTAAAAAAGTTCCTGAATCGAACAATCAGAAACTTTCCAGTACTTAATCGACTGAAAATTGGAACTTTCCAGTACTAAAAAGTTCCTGATTAAGGGAATTTACGGCTTATCGGTGCTCAAAAGTAACTGAATGGCATTTTCTGATCTCCTATTGGGGTTTTCCGGAAGATTCGTGTCGCATATTCCTCAGAAATGTAGAAGAAACTTATATTTGGTAGAAATTTGATGGTTTTCCGTCAAAGAATGAGACTAATAAGCATTAAACTGTAAGAAATAGCTGAAAGACTTCAGCCGTGTGCCAGCACCTTAACAAAGAAAGAAAGAATGGAAATTTGCGTATAATAACCGTGAGGAGCAAATCATCTCAGTAAGATATCTAAATTTAACCTTCACAAAAACTTATAAGTCGAAATTAGATTTAAAAGAAAGAAAACAATTTTGCTCTTCGCGGTTTTTCTTTTGTTCAATTGATTTTTATATATTTTTCTATGAAAGATATGCTGATTTAATAATTTTTATTTAGGGATTTATTAATTTTAAGAGAACAAGAAACTCGCTAAAGCATTCCGGATAAAGTAATTCGTAATTAGAAGATAAAATATTTATTGTGGAGTAAACTATATATATGAAAATAGTTCCTAATTGTGTACAGCGTAAAGTATTATAAAAAGGTAAAATAATAATATTAAATAAAAAGAGAATTTTTTTAAGGGCTTTATTGTGCAATTGTGCATAAAGAGAACCTCGCATAAAACAATAATTCAACGTAATAATTATTATTACTTATTTTAGTGTGAATTGTTTAGGGAACTCTTATTTATTCTCGATAGTTTCAAAAACACATTAAGAAAAAAAAACACCAGCAAGTTTTGCAGAATCTTGCTGTAAATTTGAGAAATTTCTCTAGAGCCAAAGAAATGCATTTCTGTGTTTTTATCGATTTGAGAACCCCGAAGCATGAAAAAAAAAACAAATTAAGAAATCTTTTTTAAAAGAAATTATCCGGAATATGCATAAGTATATTAATCAAGAAATTATATTCATCTGAAAGGTTTTGAAGAAAAAAGGAAAACAAAAGATAGAAACAAAACCCAATAAGATATTATAAATTTATTGCTAGTAATTTTTCATTAATGGTAGTACATTTTTATTGAGAATACAGTAGTAATACATTAAAAAAAAGAGAAACAAATAATAAAGCGGTGAAACAAAGAGTAAAAATATTCAAATATCGTAAAAAAGGATTTTTAAATATACACTCAACGGGGGATAGACTATTTTTCTAAAAAAAAAAATGCTTAAAAACAGATGAAATGAGAAAAAATGATCATTCCCGAGTGAACAAAAAAAAACAATGTATTGTGAGTTATTTGAAATTTTGGCGATTTTTCTATATGTGTGTCTCAGGAAGGGAAGAAAAAAATGCGAGAAAGACTTTTTCTCAAGTAAGTTTAAAAAAAAAACTGTGTGTTCCGTTTTTCCTTTTTCTGTCAGTAACTTCAAATTAAAAAATCTGAGACATCAAAACAAATTAAAAATAAATCAAAGACTTCACCAAGAATCAATATAAATTTATCGATAAAGAGATGAAAAAATATCATTTATTCATTGCTGATTGTGTCGATAGTCAAAAAACAAAAATAAATAATAAAAAAAACCATTTAGTCAACTACTTTACGCGCAGGCGGCAACAAAGGAAACAAAAAAATATATCATTAAAAAGAAAATTCAAAAATAAATATGATGTGCTCAGAATATATGGTGAATAAAAATAAAATTATATACAATAAAATAATTATATACTGAGGGGGGGAGAGTTATATAAATTGAAAGAGGAGAGAAAAGAAAAGAGCCAGTTAATTAAGAGAAAAATTGACGAAATGTTCTCCTCATCAGATCAAGAGACCAAAAGAAGAAGACATTCTCAATTTTCAGCAGTGATGGTTTCCGCGCCGCCCATTTGGCGGTTCCGCTCTAAGCGACTCTGGACACCACTCGACTTGATCGAGTGATGCTCAAGATGATGATGATGCGGTTGCGATTGAAAATGCTGCTGCTGCTGGTGGTGGTGACTAGAGTTTTTGTGGAGAGGCGATGAGTTGCTGAAATGCTGCGCCGCCGCCAGTCCCTTTCCCATATTCACCGGACGAATCCCGATGCGACCGGAACCAGGAACAACCGGAGGAGATGCCACTGAGAAAAAGAAATCAATGAGAGGATCTTTTATATAGACATTCAGGAATTTTATTTTCTCTAATTTATTATTTGTTCGTGTAGTTTGTTTTTATTAAAATTATTTTTAATGGATTTTAATTTTTCTTAAACGATGAAATAAGTATTTAAAAGCTAGAACTAGCTGGAGATCTCTAGCAGATTATATGCGACAATTGGGAAAACTTCTTCACTGAAGTATAAATTTTTATTATTCAGTGGAAACACTACAACAGCAAAAAGAGCAGTTGAGTGCAATTAAGTAGATTTTTTTTCCCAATTTGCTGAGTTCGATTCCAATTCGAACTCACAAAATTTTAACAAGAGAACCTCCTCAACTCTATCCAGTACAACCAAGGTCTGGCTTCATTAGTTTCGGTTACAGATAGAGACTTGGATTTCCGAAGGCCCCCCCCTCCTAAAATTGACCAAGAAATTATCAACATTTTTCATTTTTCGCATAAACGCGGCCTTTTCTTATAAAACATGCTTTTTGAATTCGAAAAACAATCAAATTATTACATTTTATTATAATATTCTTGTTTAAATATAAACCTGATCCACTCACTATAAATTGCGAATAATCCGCAAAAAAATCTACCTTCGCTATTTTGTCTTCCAACCATTCATGAAGATTTCATAAACCATTCTCTTTCCTATTAAATAGGAATTACAAATGAGCTCACAATCTTAAGATCGCGCATTTAACTGTTTCATATTCAATTCGATCATCGCATTAGCAATTTACATTTTTACATTATTAAAGTTAAGAAAAAAGTGCAAGGAAATTATTGACCTTCCCCCCTATTTGGAGCTCAACCAAGTCGCTTTTTCCAATTATATTGGAAAAATCAGTTTTTTTTCTACTTACATTTGACACTCTTGATCTCTCCATCCTGGGATACAGAAATAGTGATATTGCCCCTTTTCTCTGTCATGAGCTCTCCTCCGGGATTGTTGGGGGCCGCCTTCGGTGGAGTATTCATGGGGCGCTGCTGTGAGCTGCCCTTCCACTTGGCGTCTCCATTGGACTTCTGTCTCTCGAATCTCTGCTGCTGCTCCCTGGGTTTTCCTCTGTTCTGCCGAAAACTCCCACCGGCTGTGCCATTTCGATTCCTGTATCCACTTGACTGTTTCCACTGGCCCCCCTTGCCACCCTCCGGATTCCCAGTCCGCGGGATGTTAATCTGTTGTGGCGTCCCATCACGCTCTGCGTCTGCCAGGAAGTTGTAAACCGGATCCGGTGGTGGTCCCTGACCATCAGCAAACTTCTTGTGCTCCTTCCCGGCGCGCAGAGGTTGAGCTGCCTTCTCGGGGCGCATCTTGTCCCCGCCTTCCGGCTCAGCGGCATCATAGGTGAAGTCTAGCGTGTCGTACTTGTGCTTCCGGGGCCAATCCTCATCACTGGGCGGCTTAATAGCCACCATTGCGTTGTTCTTCACCGCCGCCAGTCTGTCTTCCATCGCCTCTCTGTGCTTCTTCTCGATCTCCTCATTCTTCAGTCGAATCCTCTCCATGCGCTCCGTCAGGTTCTCCGTCTTGTTCGCCATTCCCCTGGGGCTATTTGCGCGCTGCAGAAGAGGGTGGTGTCAGTGATGAGAAAATTTACCAGGGATTCCTCACGGGCGAGGAGGAAGAGAAAAAAGAGGTGTGTTAAATGTCGGGAGGAGGAAATTTTTGGTGTGCTGGCCCACTTTCTCAACACCACATGTATTTCGTGGATATTTCCACAGTTTTCCACGTCTCACATCCACACACACTCTCTTGGCGGACTAGAGAGCAGCAATTGCTGTCCTGAACACTCGGAATTACCTCCTTTTCACTCGATTCTACGTGAGAATTGAGGAAAATTGCTGCGAAAATATCCCAAATATGCGAAAATCTTTGACGTTATGCGGGAAATGTCAGACCATTTCCAGTCTTCCCGTGTCAAGTTGGATTGGAATGTGACCAAGCAAGACCAAGTGTTCAACTTCCAATTTTCCAGTCCCTTCCAATTGCGTTTCAAGATCATGGAACTTTTCGTTGTTTTCTCGTGAAACATTTTCTCCCACTTTTGCCCTTGTTTTTCTCGATGAAACTACCAAACAAACTTGGTGGGATTCTCTCGGGAAAGCTCCTCCGAGTGCTGATAATGTGAGGTGTGGGCTGGGAGAGGGCAGAAAGTGGTTAAAATTGTGAAAAAAATGGGTTTCACCAAGTCAGCTGTTTTGTTTCTAATTCTTATCATCATCTCCACGGTTTTTGTGGCGAATGTCTCCAATTTGATCAATGTGAGTGGAAATGTGGCCAGAAGGACCAGCGCTGAGGATCATCAGAGCGCCCACAATGAGCCCAGGATAGGAAACAACACGGATCATTTGATGTGGTTCCTACAGGTAAAGCTGACACATCATATTTTTATCACTCCCCACTCAGATTACAGATTACATAGAGATGTTCCATTGTCTACACTTTATTGTTTACGTTGGGAGAGATGATGTAATTTAATGATAATTGGTGCCAAAAATTGTTTACTCACCCTTTATGATTTCTGCGTGAAATGATGAAAAATTTTACATAAAAATTAACAATAATAAAAAATAATCATAAAAAATACTTACCTTACAAAAAATCACTTGTTTATAAGCCTTGCTTAAAACTTAAGATTGGGTTTAAATAGTAAAAAGTAATGTTATATATCTTCCTCTTATATTTTGGCATTTTTTTTTAATTTCTATCTCGTTTTTTTGTATATATGTATTTGAAGTGTTCTTTATAGTCTATAAAATGGATGTTTATCACATCTTTAATTCTCTATTAAGCATCTCATTCTCTCAGAGCAGTTCCTGCTGAATGTTGTGAAAGAAGAAAAAAAACTTATAATTTATTCTAAACATTTCTCCTCGTTGCACGTTTATCATATAAATAATTTTGCATATATTTCTTCTTTCTGTGTGTTATATTTATAGATATCTGACCTTCACATCAGTATGTTCAGAGATGAGGAGCGCCTGAAGAATCTGGATGACTTTATGCACAGGACAATCTCAGCTGTGAAGCCCACCGTGGTGGTGGTCAGTGGAGATCTCACTGACGCCCGCAGTCTCAATCATATTGGTTCTGAGCAATTTGAGGGTGAATGGAAGATCTATAGAGACCTGCTGGTGGAGAACAATGTAATGGGGAGGACAGTGTGGCTGGATCTGAGAGGGAATCATGATAACTTCAATGTGGCCGGAAGGAATTCTTCCAGCAATTATTTCCAGCGCTATTCGGTGCAAGGAGTCAATCATTCCAGATCGTATATGCATCAAGTGGAGAAGGCGGGCGACAAGTATACCTTCCTGGCGGTGGATGCGTGCCTAGAGCCGGGCCCCAAGCGCCCCTACAACTTCATTGGGATGCTAACGGCGGAGGAGGTGCGGAATATTGAGCATCTGATGGATGAGGCGAGACGGAGTGGAAGCAAGTACACCATCTGGTTTGGGCATTATCCGACATCTTGCATTTTGGCGCCCGGCGGGGGGATCCGGGAGGTGATTGGACGCCATGAGGAGGGATTGGTGTATCTCTGTGGTCATCTGCATACGATGGGGGGTCTCGTGACGCGAATGTATGCGGTGCAGAAGGCGGGATTCTTGGAATTGGAACTTGGAGATTGGAAAGATAATCGTCTGTTCAGATTGGCGGCAATAGATCACGGGATGTTCTCCTTTGTGGATGTCCGACACAATGAGTGGCCAATTGTGCTGGTGACAAATCCCAAGGATGCCATGTTCAATAATCCACAGAGGGAGAATGTCCGTCTCCAGGTGGATTCCAGTCACATCCGACTCTTGGCATTTAGTCTGGCGCCGATCGTTGAATGTCGCGTCAGGGTGGATGCTGAGCCATTTGGGGCGTGCGAGAGGGTGTCGGTGGATGGAGTGTTTGCGGCCAAGTGGAATCCATCGAGATATCAACAGGGATTGCATCACTTGGAAGTGCTGGTGAGGGATGAGGAGGGAAGAGAGAAAATCGTCAGACAGGCTTTCTCACTGGATGGAACACCCGTTAGTTTGGCCGCGAAAGCCCGTTTTGTGCTGATGACGGACGCTTGTCGGATTTTCCAGGCATTTTTCGGCACGATGCTGGTCATCTGCCTGCTGCCGCTGATCACCTTCCGGATCTGGCATATGGCGGTGGTGCGAGGCAGGGCGAAACGTCCACGGATCCAGTGGAGTTTCTTAAGATGTTGGGTGAGACGATTGTGGCTACTCGCATCTGTCAATCGGATCTTCTATCCACTCCTGGTGTTCTTCATCTACTTGATTGTGGGTCCCTGGTCAGTGGCGGATGTCATTGACGGGCACTTTGGAGTGGTGTTCATGTGGGGAATTGTTGTGGATGGGATCCTCCTGCCGGGCTCTCTTACGTACCTCTATGGATTCTTTCAGCTCGCCCTCTGTCAATTCCCACTCATCTACGTGTACGCGGCCATCCTGGACAGACGCTACAGACACAACATCAGCCCACCGACTCGACCCAAGGGTCGACTAAGGAAGTTCCTGCAACATCTGCCCTTCCTCACGATCATCACAGTGGAATTTATTCTCGTGTACTTCCACTGGGCTTCATATGGATTCCTGGCGCTCATTCTCGGCCCACTGAGGACATGGTCGCTCATCCTGAACTTCTCACTGTGGTACCAGGCACAGTATATGCCCGATAAGTGTCTCCATTCCGGCTCAGCTGTCTGGTCAACGCAGCCCAAATTGGTCAAAGATGAGAATTAGAAGAGAGATCCAAATATTTTTTCGGCACAAAGCACTGTTTTCCAGTAAAAAAAAAATAGTCTTTCTCTTCTTAATGTGATAACAGTGATTTTCACGTCCAGGAATTTCTGGCCAACCTAACAAAGAATCCCACATTATCCCCCACCCCTTCAGCAACGTAGGGTGGAGTCCTCGACTCAAGGAACGCTAGCACTTGAACGGTTCAATGGGAAGTCTTAATTCTGAGAGTTTTTGAGTTTAGAAGAATCGAATTGAATAAAAAAAATGCCAAGTTTAGACTTGGCGGAGTGCCCCGACACGATGCGTTTAGGAAAGAGGGAGTTAGTGGGATTATAAAGTCTGTTGTTTTCTTGTCGAATGGGTTTGATGAAATTTAAAAGAAAATGTAATGAGTACCCACTTGATCTGTTTGATGCTATTAAAACCCTTGAAAAGATAGTTCTAAACTTTTGACCTTGAAAAAGTGGTCTAAAAGTGTTATACAAACATTTTTAGTACTGGTCTAAAAGTGGTCTAAAAGTGTTGGAAATTCAAAGACCTTTCAAATGAGTACCCACACGACAGGGTTAGGGCTCGAGAACAACTTCCGGCTTTAAACTGGTTTAAACCCGGATTAAGTTTAAACCGGTTTAGGATTGTAGGAAATTCAAAGGCCTTTCCATTGAGTACCCACATGATGGGTTTGGGGCGAGTAAAACCCTTGAAAAGTGAATTTCAAACCTTTGACCTTGAAAAACCGTTAGACGGAATGTATGGAGGTCATTGGCATGTATGGACGAAAAGTGCGTCTAGTGATTCTACAAAACATATGTGA
>CAKKOB020001238.1:0-15926 GCA_918844115.2 Phlebotomus perniciosus | reverse complement strand
TCAAACTTTTCAAAATGGCGGACGGAGGAGTGGGGGGAGGTCGACTATAGCGCCATCTTGTAATTTACCCCCACTTATGTACCTTTGCCGAAAACCGCAAGTCTCTATCTATAACGGTTCTCTCGCTATAACAATTCTTCGGCAGACGGCCGGACGGCCGGAAGGCCGGACGGCCGGCCGGAAAAACCGGTTTTTGGCCACCCACTTTTTCGAAATCAGTGAGACTCAAGACACCCCCCTATGGCTATCTCAGACCGATCTGATGACTTTGGTATTTTGTGATGAACGCAATAGTGGAATCTGTAAGAATTCCACTAAAAACTTTAAAACAAAAAAACGTCTTGTAAATTTAGGAATTGAAACTGCATTAGCTAACTCGTCTATCACAAAACGCGTAGGGATCTAATTTCTAATAAAAACGAAAAACTGCTATCAGGTGTAATCCTCTTGCGAGTTCTAGTATCTTCCATGCCTATATTTAGCCCATTATTTATTAACTCATTGTGCAAGACAATTTAACCAACCGAAAATGTATGTCTAGTGCGAGATAAGCGCATTATTATCGTAATTTTCGCCAACTCAAAGTACTAAATCCTAAGTAATTATTCTGAGTAATAATCTCCTCTCTCAAAAATATGTCATCGAACCTTGGATTCTCTTACAAAGACGCGTGGCAATTTTTTTGCAAACATTCCAGCTCATTCCAGAGTAGGCAAAAAAAATTGGCACAAAGCTTTCCTTATCCAGGCAATTATGCTTGAGAAAAGAAAATAACAAGAGCAATTGGATGATAGTATTTCTTAATTGAGAGTAAAAAAGCGAAACTACGTCACGCAATATAAAATTTTTTGTCCTTCTATCTAAATATTTACGTTCTGGAGAAAATTCAATTGAGATTTAGACTACGACGCGCGTAATTTTTTTTAACAAAAGGAATGACGTATTTTTTGGGGGGTGTTAATGAAAATCTTCTACTCTAGACAGTGAGTCAGGAATTGTTACTGGATCTCATTCATATTCATTTCTCTTTTGGATCGTCAGTGAAAAGCAAGTCAAGACGCAAATTGGGGATGAAATCTCCAAATTACATTAAATACTCATTATGAAGATTTAATTTTGAACACCATGTGGAAGAAGATAATCAATTGGCCATACAAGTAAAACTTCAGACTAAATACTAACGCAAATATACGTCGCATTTCAATGTCACGGTTTCAGTTACCTCGACCGAGTCCGAGATATCGCGCGATTGGCAAAATCTTGCCAAATTAGCGTCAATTTTCGGTGGCATTACTCCACTGTAATTGCATGATTTAAGAAATTGGAAGAATACAAAAAAAATTCCGGCGATAAGTTATCAGATGAGAGTGGAAATTTCTTCGGATTTTCGGGATTTTCACTCCCGCCATTCGAGATCACGTTCCGTCTCCGATCTTCTCGTGATTACGGAATTCTTTATTTTTCTGATTTTTTCTACTATTATCACTACTATAAAAAATTGTCGCTTTATAATCTTCTCAATGAATTCAAAAATTGTTTTGAAAATAATAAAGTGGGAGCTTTTGGCAACAGAAATGCTCATCAAAATACCATAATAAAAAAAATGCGTTATCAAATTAGCTAATGTGCAATAAATTTAGAGAATTTTCTTCATGGTGATAACAAGAGATACTCATAAAAAAGAAGTCTAAATTAAAGCTTTAAAAAAGAGAATTTTATCTCCCATATCTCCTTTTCTAAAATTAACCATACCTTTCTTTTAGAGGCGAACAATTACTTGATTTTTTTTCTATGAATCCAGTTAATTTCTTTTATCTACCATCCCTAGATTTTACCAGTTTATTACAATTTTGTCATTCAACCATGAAAATATAGTTATAGATGATGTTGTGTAAAGTATGAGAAACCAGTATAAATTGAAAATATTGTTCAAACATCTCTCTTTCCATTATCAAGCAGGATTAACCCTCAAGTGTTGGTAAATACTTCAAATTTTTCTTGTCTGTCTCTCGAAAAAGTCTTATCACTTGCATTGACTCTATAATAACTCTAGCAAACGAGAATTGTTATTGCCATACAAACAGGCGGGCAATATTATCACCCTATATTACATGGAAGCAAAAACTATACCCCGTTATGATGCGATCAAATTAAAAAAAAAGTATTGGGAAAATACGGATTTTCATCACAGCGATCACACGATGTGATCGTGAATAAGATCACAAGCTGAGAGCATGAACGGAAAATGAGAAATATATGTTTTCACTAACCTGGGAGGATTTTAGGCCAGCCGTTGGTGTATGATCATTGGGATCGGATTCCGGGATCACAATATTGTCATCCTTAAAATGGAGTCCAGACCATCCCACCCATAATCCATTGCCATTGATGACCACCGGACAGACGGCTGTTACCAGACCGCCGGCACTGAAAAAGAGATCAAGCCGAACGGATCCCTCAGCATCTTAAACAATTTTTTTGCGCCCTACAAACCGCTAAATAGAAAAAAAGCTGAAAAGTGGACTCACCTTGCCTTCCGCTCGAGAGCTTTGGTTTCCGGATTGGTCTTTAGCACAAAGGGTAATCGATTTGATACAACAATTAAACTATTCTTCGTGGACGCCGTGTCCGTCACAAACACTTCGGGGCTCAATTCGGGCATCTCCCTTTTTTTCGTCGCGTCTCTTCCTCAATTCTAGAATGATCACCTTCACCACTCACCGTAGAGATAGTTTTAGAAGACAGAGAGAGAGTGAAAGAGATAAAAATGACACTTTTGAATCACACTTTTGCCTTCGAACTTTCCAGAAAAGATGGCAAATCAGCAGAAAGTCTGAAATTGTGCCCAAAAATCCAGCCACAATTTGTAATTTTCACCAGGAAAATCCCCCTCTGATGTATCTCACAAAATGCAATTAATAACAATTCTCAATTCTGCGAAAAAGTATCTATTTTCATAGTAAATCCACAAGTAGACACTAAAACAGTTAATAAAAGAAACGATCACGCTGCGAGAGACAAGAGATGTTAATTCGATGCCAGATGAAACACAACTGATTCACTTAGTCAACTTAAGGACATTAAACGTTTTTCGAAAATTCATCACAAATAGCACCATGAATTACTGTTCTATATACACAATATATTACTTATTATTATACGAGTTATCTGCAACCTCTCCAACACTGTGAACGATTTCTTCTCGATTTTTTTTTCTTGCCTGCGCCTCATACTTTCTGTGTCCCCTCAAACACTCTGAAAACGATGTTTACTCGTCGGCTTAATTACACTCTCAGCAAGTAGTTAAGTAATCATTCCCTCTACTTCTTCAAAAATGCAGCCCTTCTTAAATTTCTGACTAATAAAAATGCTTTCATAATTTCTAAAGAAAAGTGCTTTCAAAGCTGCAAAGTAAAACTAAATTTGGAAGAAATGAAATTGCTTAAAGAATTTACGATTTTTCTGATATCACAAACTTAAGAAATCCGTAAAATTCTGTCCATTCACTCGTTTTGGGCTTTACCGGTTAAGAACTGATTGGATGAAATCCATATTAAAACAAACAAACATGATAGAAAACTATAAACATTTAAAAATGTAATAAAATTTATTGTGGTAATTTTGAAAAATTACCAATTCTAATTGGTTCAGGATTGTAGGCATTTAAATTGGGCAATATAGCGTTTTAATTGACCGTTAAAAACTGTTCCACGCAATCATGGAGGATCATTAATTTTGATATATCAAAAATCAAAGAACTAGATTTGATCGATTTGATAGAAGAAAGTCCATTATGGGGGTAAAATGAAGATTAGACCCATAAAACTATATCGAATCTAAAGAGGAGAGGGGGGGGGCTCCCCAAAGACTCGAAGAATCTATCTGCAACCTTTGGAGTTGTTTTATTTTATTTTTTGACCACGTTAATGAGATTTATTTATCTTGACAAACACTATAAGTGAAAAAAGTATAATTTTTAAAAGAAATAGACCGTCTAGCCAGACTTAGGTTGAGGCCTGGGCAAGGCCACAAAATATCTGTCTTTTAAGTCCGCCATTTTGAAAATATAAATTATCCAACGAATTTTTCTTGAGTACAAACCTCAAAAAATTCAAGATTTCAGGAAGCATAATAAACTGACGATTTATTGATTTAAATTAAGAGTTCCATGTTGATAATGAAACGAATCAAAGTCCTTGCTATAGTCTTATCCGTCTTATCAACCTTCTCCTTTTCACCCACTGAATTCTTCAGCAAATATTTACACAAGATTTCATTGAGTAACACTCGAATGAACAAAAACAATTAATTCCGCGCTTTTACCCTAATCTCTCGGCAAATAATCTAAAGAAGGGATCACTTTGAGGTGATCATTTCCTTTAGCTGTGATCGTATGGCGCTTCAGAAATTCCTTCTTTCGCCCCAACAAAAAAAAACAGTCAATTTCAGGGGGCACGCAGGAAAAAAAGTCATCCAAGAATATTGTCCCCAAGTGCCCAGAAAATAATCTTGTGATATTCAAAATCATATACAGAAATTACAGTGTTGGGGAGAAAGAGAGCGGGAAAAGTCCATAGGGTTATCGGAAGTGTTTCACTCTTAATTTTTATACCATTTTTTTTTCTTCTTCTTGATCCCCATAATGTGAATTGTTGAACAACAGAAATGTGATGGGGAAAGAGAAAAAAGGGGACTGGGCAGGGATTTCCAATCTTTTTAGGCTTTTCATTAAGAAAATTGTCTCTTTAAGATTGCACGCAAAAAGAGAATCACAGCAAATCAAGAATGCAATTATGGACAAATATCGCTTTCTTAATTTAAGAATGTTTTGTAAACATTTGAATAGCTGAATTAATACAGAGATTTCTTCTATTTTTATTTTACACACTCGTCCCACCCTCGAGAAACATCTCTATGAATGACACTGGTAAAAAGTCAAGTTGAGGTTTTTCTTAATTCAGTTGTATACAATTAATTGTTGAGCCGAAAAAAAATCATTCATGATAAACTGACAAAATCAGTTGAAGAGAGTCTCCGGAATTTTCCGCCGTTTTTTTTTATTTATCATTTCATCCCGCCTCATGTTTACTCACGGCTCTAATCAGCGTAAAATTTTCAGAGATTGTATGCACAAGTCATTAAAATTGTTATTATATTCATTAAAATGTCCAGACTGGAGCTATTTTCGTACGACTCTAATGTTCTCTAATGCGCTATTTTTACAAAAAGTGCATTCAAGGATTTGTTTTTAGTCAATTAACGGGTTATATTAATCCTAGAAAGTCCTTATAAATCTAGATTTAAAATTTTGCAGTTCTAGCGCTATTTTTTAAAGTTCGCTAAATAATTTCTTTTCTATATCAAAAAAGAAAATAAAAGATGCCTTTCAAGACATAATAGGGATCGTCTGGGTATGCGTCCAGATACCTAACCTTCCACAACATATTGGTTGCTGTCCCCCTAACGAAAAACTCGTCTGCAAAAATCTTCCCTATTAACCAGCCAGTAGCTTGCAATGAGTGTATGACCTCTAAGGGGAAATTCGGGTGAAATTAAGTCGTATGTGTGAACTTGAAATCCACCTGAGTGCTTTGCCTTTCCGGCTTAGGCCGGGTTAGGTGGAGTGGAGCGAGTCAAGTTGATATTATCGCGACATGTTCCAAAAAGTAAATATTGCGAAAATGGAGAGAATGAGACACAAAATTAAGCTTTGATTGTCCCATCGGAATCATCTCCAGAGCGCATGATAGGTCTTTTTTTTCGCTGGCGCTAAATGCATTTGTTGTTTTTCCCGTCTAATCCGCGCGCTTGTGTTATCAGAGGTGGGCACAGTGACTCTTTAGATTGTCGACCGCGGGTGCCTTGCAGAAAAATGTAAATTGATCTTAAAATGTAATTGTTGTTGTGCGCGAGGGCATCTTTACGCAATGGACTGAAATTATCGAGCAGTTTGGCGCTCTCCGAGGAATTTTCCATGCTCTGTATCAACGAGCCACTAAATTCAATTACAGCGTGAGAATTTGACTAAGCGTCACGATGTCTACAGATGATCAAGACATATTATCACAGATTTCTTTTTGCCATTCGCACAATATCAATTCGTAGTCATTACTAACTTGTTTCTCCAAAGAATGTTTTTGAGAAAATTCTTGTTTCTTTGACTATTATTATTTCTTTCTTTCTTTTTGTAATATTTTATGATAAAACAGAGTCTTCATTCAGGAATTATAACGCCAAGCGTGCGCAGTATTTTCGATGCTGCAAAGTTATTCAATTGACTTCCACTTTGGAGAGGTTTATTGTTGAGGGGGATACACTAATCACTTACATATTGGAATCGGATATCACGAGCCACGATATAATGAAGTAGAAGAGAAATATTGGATATACCGCCAGTGGCTTTCGGTTGGCCGGTTGACTGTCACCGAGAAATATGAATGATGCTGAGGGAGAGACAATAGATAGACACACGTTAGTGTTGAATGCGAGGACTATAGTGGCAAATTGCCTCGATAAATTACCATAAGTGGCCCATACGAAGCCCCCAATTGTCGTCAGCAGCCTGATAAAGAATAGCAATTTCGTTTGGACGGCGGCGAGGAGAATCACTTGGCAAACGATAAGTGACACGGCGACAGGTGTAAGGCAGTAGCCCAAAACGCAGACTGACTGGAAGAAGGAGCTGCAAGAAGTATAAATACTCATTCAACCGGTTCTTAGCCAGCGAATCTCATACAAATTGCTTATATTCTATTTTTTTGCCCAGGTTGTCTAGTGGTTAGGATATCTCGTTGTGTCTTCCTTTAGTACTTACATATTTCCGCCAAGTAGCTTTGAATTAAGCGTGACAATCATTGCTCCGATCCACACAATCACAAAGACCTGAGCAAATTCTGGTCCACCTTCGCTCTCACTGTCCGCTGATCCGTGAAGGATTGTAGCCATAAATGTGCAGAGGACAAGAGGTCCCCATAGATCCCAATCCTTGAGGAGGGATGACTTCTCTTTGGGATACAGCACATGAAAGAACTTCACGCCAACCGCTCGGAAATCGCGAAGCTGTGAAAGACAAGATAAAACTAAGTCACTGCGGTCCCAACTATTCATCTCGCCATAACACAATTTTACTATTGTATCTTTAATTGGCTCATCTAGTGTGTCAAAGTCAGGAGGCCCGGCCTTTGATGTGCTCCCAGACGTTCTCTTGTTGGCTGGAATTGTCATCTCACCCTCAATATCCACGCCCGGAACATCGTCGAACATCTGCAAAATAGCCATGGAGAGATTTGTATGATTCCAGTGACAATGGCAAATAAAGGGTGCCAGGATGTCGTTTACCTCCAGTTTTGTGTCCATTTTGTGCTATTAACAGCTATTTGTGAGAAAAATGCAACAACTTTTCATGGAAAAACGCCACAAAAACAAAAGCAAACGTCATCTGTCCCAAAGGTTGTCACACAGATACAAACATAGAAGGCCATCTGGTTGTTGACATTAGAAATAGTATTTCAAAAGCAACAGTAGGGAGTAGAAGAATGAGGACAGCATTATATTTGTTGAGACAGCATTTTTATTTATTGATGAAAAGATATCAGAATATTCAAAACACAAAAATATACAATGAAAATACTTAATATACATAGGTATAGGCAAGTATAGAAATGGAACATTATTGATGTTATTGACTTTGTGAATATTGTATGACGCAAGAATGAAGTTCAATTAACCCATTTTGTCTCTTTTCTGACTATTTTTTAATTTTAATTTTAATTTTTTTCATATATTTGGACCATTCATTAATCTATTACAAGTGTATCATTTAAATTCGATTACAATTTTGATAGGAGAGAGTGGGGCAGTCAGACAGAAATTTGAGATAACTTAATAAAATGAATTGGAATTTTTATAGAATTTTAGAATTTATGTATGTTTACTAATATAGGGGACGCTCTAGTTTTTTTTTTTCTAGTGAATATTTTTAACAATTTTCCTGAAAAAACATGTTTGCACTTTAAAAGAACTTCACGTTTTTGGTCAATTTCAGAAAATTGCTAATCTAAGGTTTTTTTATCTTTGAGGTTTGAACTAATGTTTCAGTCATAAAGCTATAATATCTAAAATGGTTTTTAAACTAAACAAAAATTTATTATTGGAAAAATAGTTAACAGCTTATAAATGCCCTTTGGTTTCATGCCTTAATCACTCAAATTATTCGCTTCATCTTTTGGCCAGCCACTTGAGAAGACTCCCTACGGCAAATGGTGACTCCAGTCTATAGTCAGCGTAGGTCTGGACTTGATCATCGTCCGAAATTCTGAAGCTAATCCCTTGACCCTTGATGGCCATCATGGCATCTTCATCGGTGGTATCATCGCCCGCGAAGAATACCTTCGCCTTCTCACTCCAGTTGCTCCCGAACTTATTCTCCAGAATACAGAGGGCTGCCTTGCCCTTATTCCACTCCACAGGGGGCTTGGCTTCAATGGCCATGTGGGCCTGATTTGCTCGGAATCCAAAGCCCTCAATGGTCTTCCTAACCTCCTCTTTTAGGGAGTTGTGTTGCACTTCCGGAACATTGCGGTAGTGGAAAGTGAGGGAAGCCTTCTTGTTCTCCACCCAAGCTCCATCCATGCAGAAATTTTCATTCAGACTACTAACCATTTTGGTGTAGTTGAATTTGAGATCCTCAGAAATCGGATAATTGTATCTGGTACCGTTTGGATAAAGGATTTCCAGGCCATGATTTCCAGCATAAGTCACATTATCGATGTTGACCTAGAGGCGGGAATATTGGATCATAGTGACGTAGAGCTGCCTCACTATCGCAATAAGATTAAGATTTATTACTCACTTTGCTGCGCACATCGTCTACGCCGCGACCCGAGATAACTGCCACAAACACATCATTACGACTCACAAGATCTCTCAGATGCACTTTCGTTTCCGCGGGAATCCTGGTGTCATTGGGATGGGCAGCAATAGGGGCAAGGGTCCCATCGTAGTCCAGGAGAACGGTTAAAGTCTTTTGACTTGAAGCGAATCCGGTCAGAGTTCTATTGAAGTCCTCATCGTTGCGTAGAGTTATTAGATTTCCCACAGGCATTGTCTCCGGATGAGTTAGATCACCTTTAGTTAATGAAAGAACCAGAAGGACGAAGAGATGTTCTGCAAAAAATTTAGAATTTTAATGTTAAATTTAAAATTTAGAAAAAATTAATGAAGCGCAAACTTGTCTGCATTTTTCCGTGAATCTGAATGAATGTGAATGATCAGCTAAATTCCACGCGACTTGATCAATTTTCGAGTCAATTTTTCTGGGATGCTGCAAGACAATTTAAATACATCACTATCAGTTCAAGTGACCTTTCACTGATTGTGGCAGTGGAAACGTTTTGTCACCGCGATGAGCATAATTTCTTTATCTCAAATTCAATTGATAAGCTCCTATAGGGCAACATATAGGAATAAAATCCTCAGCGCGGGAATACATATTTCCCTTGTCCTTGCACATAGCATTGTCGCTATTTTCGCGGAATTGATGTTATTATGCAGATTGGCGATCAAAATCCAGTTTGAGTTAATTCGAATGGAATGCTTGAGGACGCCGCAATACTTTGTGACATGTGGGGGTGACATAGGGGAGGCTCAACAATCGCCCACGACGCATTTAAAATACGTCCTGTAGGTAGCGGCAATCACATCAAGTGTATAAACATGCGAGAAACTTTCAAGAGGCGAACAAATAAGAAATTGTGTGATAACTTCTATTTCTGGAGGTGGGTTGGAAATCTCCAAAAGCAAAGTCTATGTGGCTTTTATTTGTTAAGTTCATAGTTTGTGATTATTTAAAGATTCAAATTTGCTGATAACGTTATTGTTCACATGAAACACTTTACTGATCCACCTTTTGATGTATCCCAAATAATTTTGGCGCCAATACTTATTCCGGGTGAAATTTCCCACAATAAATCCGTCACTATGCAAAAACACCACAACAGAAGACCTTTAAGCCACACAGCTAAGACTTCATTGAAAATCCATGAAAACACTATGTAGCAATGTTATTGCCACGACACGCACTTTACTCTCGATCGTGAAGGACAATACTACAATTCATATTGTACCGTTTGTCTGTTTCGTCTGTTTGTTAGTTTGTTTTTGATCTAAAGGGGAAACGGTTGCTAATAGAGACCATGAGTTTTCGGGACCCTCCCCCCTATTTAATTTAATTTCTTATTTATATCGAAATCATTTTTTAAAACAGACAAATGACTTTATCATCCCAATAATCACCCTTCATTTAACACAAAATATTTTATGAGCATTCGGCAAAATCACTTTGTACTCACTTTTCTTTGGATATTCCATTGAGCGCAATTAATACGGCTCACTGGAATGAAATGGGCGCATTTTGCGGAAAATTCCAAAGAGATATTCAATGCAAACCTTGAACTTGGCCCAAATTTGATGCGGTATTCCCCGTAATTTCTATTGGAAGTTAAATCTGCTATACTGAATGTATTTCACTTTGTGAGTGACGGCAAAAATTTCCGTGTATTTCAAGTGTAAATAAATAATCTTATCAGATAGTCTTTGCGATGATGAAAGAAATGAAGCACACAATTTATTTGTGTTTGAGAAACACTTGCAAGTGCAAAGGGAAAAGTTCGCCCAGATATGAAAAGTGCATTTTCCGGGGCGAGGGAGGGGAGGGGGTGATTGAGGGGGTGTGATAAGGAATGGAGTGCCAAAAGGAGTATATTGAGTGTAGAAAATTCGATTGGAAATCACCTTATGCGCAATAAAATTACGTTTTTCCTCGTTTGTGGACTCTCACAATTCACTGGCAGGGAAAAAATACACAAGAAAGTAAAACGGAAAAGCGCGGGAAAATCGTATGTTTCTCCAACAAGCACGTAGAGCCACAACACTGTATCTCACATGAGTTGCTATCGGTTCCGAATGTAAGAAACGAATAGTTTTCCCAACTAAACGTACTAATCACTTTATATACGATTGTGACACGCTTTGTGTAATCCATTTCTCAATCTCGCTCTCTCTCCCCATAATTTTCCCTCTCACTCTCACAATCTTTCATCTCATTTTCTTCCACGGCCACAATATTGCCTCTGTGTGTGTCTTTGCACAATTAAATCAGGCAAATGTAAATATAGAACGTCATCATTTTATAATGATGAGCATCCAGTAAATCACCCGAGACTCACCAGAGATGGAGAGGAAGTTTTGCAAATAGGCAAATTTTTGCTTTATAATTCACATGTGTTATTGTCTGTGCGTATTTTGTTGTAATACTTCTGCAACGCATTTAAGAGAAAATAATATTATTGTATAGGAGGAGGAAGTGCGGAAATGCCATGAGATTTGTTGATGGCATAAGAATGCAATAAGGCACATTCCGGGGAGAATGAGGCGGAGAAACTTAAATTAACTACATTTTCCCGCCCACCAGAGGAGCCTGTCGATCAGGAGATGTCTCTCCACCCGGAATCTTCCTCTTTTGCCTGGGGAGGAAAATAATATGTAGGTCCCCCTCTTAACAAATGCTTATAGGACATGAATTTCGCACAAGTGTGTCAATTATGGTGCTACAATCTTTGAACATGTGGAAATTTGTGACAAGATAAATATGGTTTTCGGAAGATGTTAGAAATTGTAGGGATGAAATCGGATTAACTCAAAAGAACTAAGAGAGAGATAGATATAGCTCTTTAATATAATTTAGTAGAGGGAGGTGGGGCAGTTTAACCGTGGGGCAGTGTTATTTTATGAGTTTTTCTAATATATTTACCATGGGAGTGCATGGGAAAATTTGATGGGAAAATATATGAGAAAAGCTCATGAAATAACACTGCCCCACTTCTCTCTACTTTCTACTCTAAAATATTGTTTTTTGAATAAATAGGTTTTTATGGTTATGATCAGGGTCAAAATTAAACATGATGATAATGAGGTCAAGATCTTTCCAAGAATAGCTTACTTTAGTCTCTAGTTGTACTTGAAACTTAGTTACTAGGGTTCAAAGTTTAATTTTATTATATATATTAACTGTATCTTCTGTTTCATTGGTCGAATTTTAATTTTTCGAAACTATTGAAAAAATCTTGCAAAATGTTAAAACATAGATGAATTTCGATTCATTCTTTCTCAGAAATTCTCATCTCGACGAATTCAGTTCCCATTCCGATCCCTACTTTATTCCTAAGCTTTTTAAGCCCTGTTTAAAAATTCCGATTACAAACTCTTAAATTCAGCAAATTTTGCGAAAACTATTTCTAGATGCCATTTTCCGAAACTCTTATCCTTAGCCATTTTCCTAAATCCGTAAAACCATTAATTAAAAAGAAAATTCCTATATATTGAAAATGGCAAAAATCCCATTAAATTCTGATTGAAGTGAACTCAATTTTCTCTTGCTTGTCTTTGATAGTTAAATTAAATAAATGCTTTTTCATTTCCTCAAAGAGAAAAGCCTGCGAGACACGTGTGTGTGGAAAAACTGTCAATAATGAGGAAAATATAGTAAAAATCCCCAAAGAGCGCCTTCACATGATTTTCCCACACAGACTCCTCCATCTGCGCCAGTCGCCTCCACGCAAAAGAAATCTCCACCGAAAGTGCTTTATATTCTGTGGCGCGTAGAATTTTCCCAACAGTTGGTCGCTGGCAACTGGGAAAATCACTTGAGGAGGAATCATTTATTGACAATACTGAGGTGTCCTCCAAACGAGAGTTATTGTGGTTTAGCGTGGAAAAGACACTTTCGTGGCTTTGAGGAATTGTGAAAGAAAACAACGAATTTACTTTTAAGTGAACAAAAGACACTTTTTGGCGCTCTTTTTCCCCTCTCATATCAACAAATCGGTTTCCACTTTGTCTCATGAGACTGCAGAAAGAAAAAAAAATATATAAAAAAAATTGTGTCAGTGTAATTCTTTGTTTAATATTGCGTCAAAGTGTCTGTTTGGATGTGATTTTAATTATATAAATAAAATTAGACAGAAGAATAATATAAATACAGCGAAGAAACATTTGGTGTGTGAGAGATTTTGTATAGAGCTCAAGAGGTGAAATGCTGAGTGATGTCATTAAAACAGTCGTTAAATTGCAAGCAAGAGGGAAAATGTGAAAATTTCTTAGGAATTCCACAATAACAATGCCAAATGGAAGGTGGAAGGACGAACAGGTGGAAATTCACGGAGTCTCAGGGATGAAAATCCTCATCCTCTCTGCGCCATTCACATATTCGCAATTTCAACCCTAAAAGAGAGATTTTCTACAGCTTCTCAATTAGGAATGAAAAAGAAATTTCATAATAATTCACTTTTCTCTCCGCCCCCAACTCCTCATCATTCTCATACTTTTCAACCAAACCGAAAATAGAGCTTGTGGGAGCGAAACAATTCTGAGCCAGAAATAATTTCCTAAATACATGCCTGTCGAGACAGTGTTTTAATTATGAACTCATTGAGACATTTATATTATTAAATATTTCTCCATTGAGTGACACAGTGGATCAGTGTCGAATTATCCAAGGAGTTGCCAATGTGTCGAAAATGATGAGCACATCACCAAAGTCCTCACTCGCGAAGCTTGGACTGCACTCAAACAAGAGCAAGACATTCAAGGTGCTTATTATTGGTCACAGTGGTGTTGGAAAGACAGGTAAATTACCATCCATACTTGCATTAACCTTCACCGGAAGCTCACTCGAGGGTTCATTAAATTTGTGCAAAGGGAAAAAGTCTACAATGTAAAGGAAAAGTGTTTGGAGATGATATCATAAATATCAAGGAATGATAAATTCCTACAATTTTCTTTAATATTTCTGGGTGTGTTCATGCAACATAAATGAGAGCTCTTAACTTTATTTGCAGTCTGCATTAAAGTTTCCCAACGTTCTCTTTTCACATTCGCATCAAACCAATTTTCTCAATGCAGGAAGGAAATGTTAATTTCCTGGCATTCTCGAGACCATTGGTGCTAAATTAAGACAAACTGAATTAAAGCTCAAATACTCTCTACTCTATAGAAATCTACAGCATCAAGATTCCATTGAAATATTTTCTGTTTGAAAAAAATCTCAAACATTGCTAATTGAATAAATAAATGGAATAAACAGCGTTGTTCACTGAGAAAAAATTATATGGGAATTTGACTTTTACATTACTGAATGTCACATGTAGATCACTACTGTTTATATGTCTTTAAAAGTTTCACTTCACTTCAAAATATGAAAGATATTATGATAATTTACATGTCAAAAATAGTAATTTACATGTGTAATTCGCGTATGTAAGATTTGCGACAAGTTTTCGTTTAAATTTTTCACATATTTGTGTTATACATGTTATATTTAACGATTACACATGTTCAAAAACCCAGTGATTTCCTCTCAGTGTATGCAACTCAACACCTGAGTGTCCGTGTCCAGGTGATATCGATGGTTTGTGGTTTACACGAGCCATGGATTTTCCTCGATGTATATGAAAACAAAGCGCAGTTCAAATTTCATTCCGTGTCTCTCAATTATAATTGCTATTTGAACAACATATTTCTTCACCTACATTTATCAATCATTGTGAATATTGTTGATGGTTGTAATTCATAATTATAAGGACAATGGGAGAGTGAGCAAAAAAAGGTGATAAGGAAAATTCAATAACGTGGGAAATGTTACATTTGCAACGCGTTTGCTCACGCAGAAGGGAAATGTTCTCGGAATCGCGATAAAATTCACACGCCCTAAACAATTTGCCCAGAAATTCTGTAAACACGATGGATATGATGTCTGGCCATGAGGATGTCCAACAGAAGCGACAGAAGTAATCTTGATGGAAGACTGTCTGCCCGAATCTTGCTAGACTTGCAAAATGATAAAATGGGAATCACAGTGATGGACATATAAATGGAGGCATAATCACAAGAACTGGGTGTCCTTTCTCCCTTGAATGATTTCACCCAAATATTTACTGTGCGCTAGACCTTCAGAGAAAGCCTTGCAAAGTGAAAGAAATATGTGAGATGAAATTTAATTAAAGGCGATGTTATATAGTTTTAAAAGACAGAATTGGTACTTTGTATTTATAGTAGGGTCGTTGATGGCAGCACTAATATAATTGTAAATTTGCCCGTTAGGTAAATCCTTTAAAGGACAAGAGCATTTCCGTAATTTACAGAGTCTTAAACTTACAATTGCTTTCCTTAATGTCGCTTGACTGTTCACCCTTAAAATTAACTTCCGGAAACAACTGCGCTCAATATATTTTCAATAAAGCTCCAACCATTTCCCCCCTCGCTAAATTGTAATCTCTCGACCGAGTGTTTCAGCTGGTATCTCATGTCTTTAGCAATATAATTTTTATAGTATTTGACATGTCATAAAAATTCAGCAATAAATGTCACCAGCAAAGGATGTGTGTCATAAGATTTTCCTTATAAAAATAGAGACGAGTTGGTGAAACTCTTAAAAAAAAACACCCAAAACAAAACATATCAATGAAAAATTCATTGCAACGCCTTGACTTTTGTGTAAACTGTAAACACGTAAATTTGTGAATTTCCATAAAACAATTATACACACATTCACAGAGATATTACACTCAGGAGAGGGATTACCTTTGGTGACTTTCCACAAGCTGCGTCTGGGATTTGGTTCTATATATTTAATGATGCTTGAAGGGTTGATTTTCTCTGTGGAGCTTTTTCCTTTGCCCGAATCCACCCCCTCCTAATGGGACTTAATCGGCCACACACACTTCTGTTTCATTGCCTGAGACAATTTGAGGTGTATTGCCTAAATCAACAGAAGAGAGAATCCTCCCCCGGAGAAACAACCACCCACAAGGTAGACGAGACATAAGAGAAATGACGCGAGAAAGGTTTGAATAGGGATGTGATTCACATTA